>CANXME010000937.1:0-63106 GCA_948144175.1 Closterium sp. NIES-65
GTGCTCCAGGCTTGTGTCGCCTAGGCTGCCACGTCCCCAAGTCTTGATCAATTCTGCTTCGAGAAGCCACGCTCGCATTCAACCGTGCTCAATGGCAGCACGGCCACTGACTGCCACAGCCGCATGATGTTGGGAAAGGAGACCCACCATGCATCATCCCGCAGCATGTTCGTTAGCGCCTGGTGGAATTCTTCGTTGTTGTGTTGGGCGAACATTGTGGATGTAAACATTCACAGCTCCTGCTGTGCTCTCTTGTAGTCGAACCCTGTGGTGGGGCGGGGTTGGGGTGAAAGCTTGGCCGATGCTCGCAGACACGGGTAGGGATGGGGGGCATTAGTCCAACAAGCAACAGTACGCAGTATGTGCATTCGTTACACCTCATGTCTGACATCGTTGCGAGCAACACCCATCATAACATGTGCAATCGCTGCAAAGGTATACCCGGCAGCTTGTGGTGTACAATTTGTGCAGCTGGCCGAGCCACTTCTTGAATGTTTCCACTCGCTTCGTGTCGTCGGTCACGTACGAAGCTGTACGAAACAGCTTCGAACCTTCCAGCAGCTCCAGGTCGCGCATATGCCACTCACGCTCCTTGTCGATGGCGCGCACATACTTAATCAACAGCTCGACGCACGCCGTGACATCGCTATCCTTTCATGGTCAGGCAGCGGGCGCTCGTGCAGCGTGAACTCAAACGTGACGGGATTCCCATCCCAGTCTACGCCCTCCGCCTTCATCTCGCGCTTATCCTTTGCCCCGTGCGTCTTAATGAACTCGGGAAGCTGCATTTTCTCGCCGCTGCCGAATTGGTGTGCAGGGTCGCAGAGGGAATACCGCGTCTTCAGACGCAGCCTTGTCTGCTGCACGATGTGCGCAACAAGGGTAATGTCCACCTGCACAAGGGCATCCCAGCAAGTTAGTTAGTACACTTGCTTGCATGCGACAACATAGACGACAGCAACAAAGGCCCTTACCTGCCTCTGTTGGAAGCGCTGGTTAAGGCAGTTCAGTTCCCAAAGCACATCCGCAAGAAAGCGGATGAGCCAGTGGAACTTGAACGAGGTAACCACCTCGTTCATAGCCGCCTTGTAATCCTTCATCACCACGATGGCCGCGGGGAGTACGTCGAGCAGGCGCTGTATCGCCTCACCACGGGCGAGCCATCGTGTGTCGCTAATCCCCTGCGCCTCGAGATTCGTCTGGCAGAAGATCCGCTGCATCTCCTGAAACTTCGCGTAGTCCACGCTGCTGCAGCCGATGTGGTCAGCGAAGGCGCGCACGACATCGACGATCATCAGCAGGTCAGGTACCTCTTCAGCAGCATCACTGGCTGCGAGTGCCTCCCTGTACATAATGGCAACACGACGGCCAGTTAGTCAAAATCTAAACATGGTAGAACACCAGCACGGAGCACACATCGGTGATGCTTACCGATGAGCGATACAATGTGTTGAGGCCAGATGCGGAATGCGCATGCGAAGCCGTCTCACGAATCCTCGGTTCTTGCCGACCATGACGCTGGCACCATCGGAGGCGACGCTTGATATCTTCTGGAGGTCGACCCCATACCTGTCAGATACTGCACGACAGCGGATGTGAGTGAGGCAGTGTCACAACGGTCAACAGTAATGAGTGTGAGGAACTCTGTGACCACCGTGGTACGCTGGAAGAACATGGCGTATAGAATGAGGTGTTTCCCATTCACACGATCAGTGCTTTCATCGAGCTGAATCCCAATCCACGGGGATTCGAGCAGGTGCTCGCGCTGTGTCTCTTGGAGGTACGTTGAGAGGGCGCGCGGGTTCTCTTTGAAGCCGTAACTGCAAGGGGACAAAAAGCGTCGTCAAAATCCGTGTGGTTTAAAAAGAACACAGCAGTGTACAATTCAGGCCAACTGCTTACTCAGTGTAGTACGCGCCGTAAGCGCCAGTGGGCGGCAGGTCTGGTAACCCCTCCTTCACCAGAAACCAACACAGCAGGACGAACATCGCTATGGGTGCGTCGGCCTTACAGACAAAGTGCGCGATGTGGAGGAGCCGAATGATGTGACGAGTGGAAGCGTCCGTGCCCTGCCATCGTGTGATAGTGACCTGCTTCGCCTTCTCCGCCTCCGCCTTCTCTTGATTCTCCAACGCCTGCCTGTGTGCACGGGAGGAGGTGTGAGTGCGGATGCTGCCAATCTGGAGGTCCCGAGCACCCTCACCCTTTGCACCGTACGCGGTGTGCGCTAGTGGATCTCCATGCTTCACACAAATCGCACACTTCAAAGACGGACGACCGTTAGACATGCGGAGCAAACGTAACCACTTGAAGCTACCTGCCCACTGACCCTCAAAGGTCTTCTTAACCGATTCATACTCAGCATCTGCCAGAGCGGTGGGTGGCTTCGGATCGGCCGAAGGAGCAGGGCGCTTGTGGGAAGTAGCGTTTCGGGGAGGAGGGGCGCCCCAGAGCGTCTGCTGCTTGTATGTAGCTCCCACCCGCGGTCGCTTGACGGGCGCGGTGCTGATCGTCGATGGCGAAGCCGTAGGCGTCTTTGACGAGCCCACGCCACCTCCGGGAACTAATTCTATGTCAGGATGTGGCTCCCACGCCGTGGGTGAGTCTGGCGGCTCGAACGGATAAACAGTCCCTACCACATACTCTGGTGACGGCTCACGAGGCGGCGGCTGAGCGATGGGCACGGCGTAATTCTCGCTAAGGCGTGGTAAAACGCCCAGCACAGAGAGTCCGTTTCTCGCGCCATCAGGTGGCTCGGGCTCTCCTGTGGGCATTGTGGAGCTGAAAGTTGAGAATGGTTGAGAATGAGGGCCAAGCGACGGACCCCCTCGTAGAGAACGGGCCTCTGGCTAACTCTCTAGGGCCGTTTCATGCATGCGGCGGGGAGTGTAAGGCCAGCAAGGCAGGACAGCTCCTGCAATTTGATGTTAAGGACAGCTTGAAGCTGTCTTTGACAACAAATTCGGCTGTGTTGGCGGTGGGCGTGGCGACGGATGGCAAGATTCGAGAATGAGTTGGCAGTCCTGCGGAGAGAAACAACAAATGTTACAACATGGCGCGTTGCCGACAGCGTGGCAAGGTTTTTAACGCGTGCTCACAAGGGACAACCGGTGTTTGTGGGGGTGTGGTTCATTTTGGCGCCGGGCGGAGTGTGGTCTGATTCGCGTTACGTAAGATTCGGTAATAGGGTAGCATACACCCTACCCTGATTCCGTCAGGCCAACACAAAATCCTATCAGGGTGGAACAAAACATGCACTTTTTAGAGAAGGGTAACTAACCAGCATTCCTGATTTCAGCAGGGTAATCCAGAAAAAGGGACAGGCCCCCAGGGTAATCAGGGCGTTTTAACCTGATATTTTGGGCCCTGATTGGGACCCACCCCCTATGATTGGACAGAATTTGAGGCAGAGAAAGGGGGTGGCGTGTGATATTGCCACAGCAATGAAGGCTGCAATGAAAATGGAGAATAAGCATGACTGTTTGACCAATCATTCACTGTACACACACAGGTCATGAGGGTAATAGATTCATTGAAACGGAGAGCTCCTGCAAAGGGACACGCCCCAGCTGTTGCTAGCCATGCTGTGATGCATTGCTGGTGAAATGATTTTGTTGCAACATGGGAGAGTGACTGCAGATTCCCCAACGACCATTTCAGAAAGGCAGACAATACACCTGGTGCACAGGTGAGAGTACATACACACCAGAGGGAGCAGCAGGGAAGGTGGTAAGGAAAAGGGAGGAGCATATTTATGCTGAGGGAAAGATGGACAGGAAACGGGAGGCAGGGGGCAGGCCCTATGATAGCAGATGTAGATGAAATGGTGGTTTGAGATTGTGGGCCGAAATATCAAGGGTGGGCACATACACACTTACTCTTGTTTCTCTTCTTGCTCTGCTGCAATGGGGTTCGTAACAAGCTGCGCTAGCTGTTGGGTGCTTGCTCCCTTTTTCACCAGCTTCCCTGACCTGGCTGACGCTTCTTGCCCCTGCAACAGTAAGCCATGGGAGTAAAGAAAGGATAAAAAAGTGGATCAAGCAAGGTGGTTACCAGATTCCAGGTGTCAGCTACGATGTTCTCAAGGACTGTCGAGTGTGCAGGCATACATTGAAAGCAACAGTGCGCAGAGTTTAGGCCTCCTTTACGGAGCCAGTCTCGACATCAACTGCTGCATCCGTCACAGAGACTCAAAAAAAATTTGCGTACCTCAAACTTGAGAGTGTCGAATCATGATTTGTGTCAACTAACACAAGCCTGCATACCTCATTTGTAGAAGCAGTCTCCACATCAACTGTTGCATTTGTATCTGCTGCTCCCGAAGATTGAGTGGAAGTAGCCCGTCCGGCCGAGGCTGAATGATCAGAGTCCAGACCAAACGGGTGGAGGAATGGCAGTGTGACGAGGAGGCGCCAGGGCGACACATGGCGCGTTCTCGTCCACACGATCCAAACCACAGCAAGCCGGAAAATAATCAGGCCGATGAGGCCACCAATCACAACCAAAAGGGCCGATATGGTCAGAGCTCGGAGAAGAGTTGCAGAATCAAACAAATCTGATTCAAAAGAAGTGGTGGTATTAGGAAAGGAGGAGGATGGCAGTGGTGATGTGATCTCCGGGGCAAAGACGAGTATGGGAACGGAGAAGGGAGGGGGAGGAGAGGCAGGGAAGGGGCTGTTGCTGAGGGAGGAGAGATGCCGACGGATAGGCATTGCTGGCAGCTGAGACAAATGGAAGCTGATTTTAAAGTGAGAAGGCTGACAATCTTGATGAGTTGCGACCATAATGGAGAAAAGTAGTGAAATTCTGAGAAACTGAAGGATCGATGCATGCACGGATCTATGCTGGAAGTTGATGACGCAGCTGCACAGCGGATTCGTTGAGCAGAAACAGCGCACTCAGGCTCGTCAACAGCTGTTGATTATCTTGGTTTTTGCCTTGTCATGTGCACCGCCGTTCCTTGGTCTCCGTGGACGCACATTGGCATTGTAGTACAATCCAAGCCAAGTGCAACCAAGAACTTTAACAATGAAATCTGAGGACTGCGGTAGTAGGGAATCAGTTGCTCAGTAACTAGAGCTCACGTAAGAACCCGTGGCTAGAGCACACCCGGTAACTCGGTAACGTCAGTTAATCTGATACATGTAAGTCCCCCCACCAGATTTCGTGCCTCCTTTCGATCACGCCAAGAGTGACAGGAGTGAGAAAGGCAAGACCAAGGCCGAGTTGCCTAACGCACCACGCAGTTACTCTGCAGTTTTGCCAGTTTCTTGTCTCAGACGAAAGGCTTCAATCGTCTCAGGCAAATTCTCTTCTATGTGCAAATAAGAGGAAGATCCATCGACGATTTGAGAGCTGCGAAACCTGACAGTCCCCGTCGTCAATCAGGGAGCGTTAGACACGGGATGGAGGAAGAAGAGGCGAGGCGTGGGTAAGCTTTTGAGCCGACTCAAAATCAGCTGCAAAACCTGACAGTTAAACGCCGTCAATCAGAGCGTTGGACACGAGGATGGAGGAACGAGGTGGGACGTGGGTAAGCTCGCACAGAAATTGCGACGATGTGACGCATGACGCGGACAGGGCGTAAGCATCATTTTTTTCTCTAGCAAGTCTCGAAAGCAGCGATGCTTGAGACTCCAACGCTCGTTTCCACGATTCATCATCCCAAAGAGGCCTCAGACAGACAACTTCCTGTTATCCCTTTCAGTCGACTAGCATCGATAGGTGACAGCGACGGTGACGGCGAGGTTTTCGAGAAGAGAGTCTAATCGTTGACTGCTCGTAGTCAGCTAAAGCTAGTTAGATTGACTGGTGCGTTGCGTGCTCTTCAATGCATGGAGCTTAGTTAGATTGACTGGTGCGTTGCGTGCTCTTCAATGCATGGAGCTTGTCGCTGTCTAATTGGGATTGTGAATGACTGCCATGGCTTATGTCCCCCTGGAGTCCGATTTCCTTCGAAACTTGGTTGAAGGTCTCTCCCGTCAATCCCTACCCCATGATGTGAGACTTAACTTCGCGGTTCAGAAAGGTTTGTTGCGCTCCAAACAGGCTTGCTTTTTAATATCAACGGCTGGGAACGGTTCCGAGTGTACCAGACTTCGATAAAGCGAGAGTCAGTAATGGCGGAATTAAAAAAACATATCTACACTAACCAGCTTACAACAGAATCCATTTTAGTGTGGGGAAGTAGCACATGGTTGTGGCCATCCCTTTTCTGAGAACATGCTTGAAGTGTGCATGGCCACCTAACCTGGTATCCTTTTCTCCATCAACATACAACTATGCATAATTGGACTGAGTCTGAGGGTAAAACCCATTCACGGTGAAAGCACCGTGAACCGTCACCAGTTAACCCGACCGACCTAAGGAAGCATCTGGCAGGCACACTAATGCCACAGCTGCTGCTGTCTCCTCCTGAGGCTCCGTTTTCTAGGCATCACCTCAACACACAGTTCCACCAATCCCTGTCCATCTTTTGTTTTCGTGTTAAGTTTTTTGTAAGCATGGTTGTAGGCTGAACCCAGCTATGCATCATCTCATCAGTTCGAGGGTAAAACCCATTGACAGTGAAAGCACCATCAACAGCCAGCACTTGCCCCGACACATAGGAAGCAGCGGGCATGCACATGAACGCCACAGCTGCTGCTGCCTCCTGCGGCTCCCTCTTGAGACACCACCACCACCACAACCACGCCACATGGTTTCACCTATTCCTGATCTGATTTTCGTCACTCTTATTAGCAGCCTTGCAGCCTATGCATCATCAGTCCGAGGATAGAATCCATTAACTGTGAAAGCACCATCCACAGCCAGCACTTGCCCCGACACATAGGAAGCAGCCGGCAGGCACATGAACGCCACAGCTGCTGCTGCTTCCTGAGGCTCCCCCACTCTCCTCATGGGTGTTCGACTGATGACGTCAGCAGAGAACGCTTCGTCCTTGAGCACCTGAGTGGGAAGGGGACCATGTTGAGAGGTTTAAATGCTAATGGTGAGTCAACTTGAGACACATCCTTGAGACACGTATGAAGCAGCAGGCATGCACATGAACGCCACAGCTGCTGCTGCCTCCCAAGGCTCCCCCACCCTCCGCATGGGTGTTCGGCTGACGTCATCAGCAGAAAACGCCTCATCCTTGAGCACCTGGGAATAACGATTGGAGCACGAGTAGTAATGGGGCATGATGTGGTATGCAAGAAAGAGTGGTCCTGTATTTGCCATTGCCTCCTGCGGCTCCCCCACCCTCCGCATCGGCGTTCGACTGATGACGTCAGCAGAGAACGTCTCGTCCTTGAGCACCGGTGGGTGGGGATGATGATGAGAGGAGAGGACCAATTGTTGTTTCAAAAGGATATCGAGAGTCAACTGGTGAACCGAGTCATCCCCGAGACACATAGGAAGCAGCAGGCATGCACATGAACACCACAGCTGCTGCTGCCTCCCAAGGCTCCCCCACCCTCCTCATGGGCGTCCGACTGATGAAGTCAGCAGAGAACGCCTCATCCTTGAGCACCTGGGGAAGCAAATGAATTGAAAGAAAACAAAGGCATGGGTTGGGGCTTGGTTGCCCCCTGAGGCTCCCCCACCCTGCGCATGGGTGTTCGAATGATGACGTCAGCAGAGAACGCCTGGTCCTTGAGCACCTGGGGAGAGTGGTTCGGGAAAAAAAGCAAACACTATTCGTCAAGTGTGGATTCTCATTGGCCGATGCAATAGGGAGGGGTGGGGAAGGAGGAACTGGGACTGGGGGAAAGATAACAGGGGGAACTGGTTGGCCTAGTGGAAGGGGGAGGGGCAGGCAGGCACACGAACGCCACAGCAGCTGCTGCCTCCTGAGGCTCCCCCAACCTCCTCATCGACGTCACACATCAGCAGAAAAGCGTTCATCCTTGAAGACTTTTGAGAGTTCTCAAAAGTGAGTCGAGTTCTGAGTCAACTCAAAACTCGACTCATTACACGTCAGACATCAGCAGAAAAGCGTTCACCCTTGAACACTTTTGAGAATTCTCAAAAGTGACTCCCACCCTTGCCATCGGCGTCAGACATCGGCAGAAAATGCTTGGTCTGTTGCCATGTACCAGGGCGCCACTGCATTCACCCGGATGCCATCCTTCCTTGACCCACTGAGCAGCTAGAGGTGCGATTGAATGGGTGGCACTTATATGTGGTTACCAGGTTACCCTCATTACCTGGTTGGCGAGGTCTGTTGCCATGTACCATGGCGCCACTGCATTCACTCGGATGCCCTCCTTGCTTGACCAATTCACATGCAAGGTTCTTTTGTGCCCATTCGACAGCAAAGTGTGACAGAATGCGTGGGGAGTCAAGAGAGGTTGCTTATAATGAAGGGTACCACACAGGATGGGAGAAAGGAATGGGGGAATGTAGTCACCTGGTTGGCGAGGTCTGTTGCCATGTACCACGGCGCCACTGCATTCACCCGGATGCCATCCTTGGCCCATTCACACGCCAGGTTCTTGGTGAGCTGGTTCATAGCGGCTGCAAGTGAGACATGGTGGAAGAGAGGGCATGGTTCGGGTCAAGAAGTAGTCAAGAGACACAGTTGTCACTGTGTTTACTCTCTAACGACGCATCCCCTTCCCCCCCATGCCATCCTGCGATCGATCCTGCGCAGGATCAATTTCTGCCACGGTTAGAAACGGTTTTGGTAGTTGTAAATGTAGCAAGCAGGATTTTAGTGCAGTGGAAGATCGATCTTGCACGATCAATCGCAGGATCGGGGGGAGGAGACGCGTCCTAATGCCATCCTTGGCCCACTCGCACGCCATGTTCTTCGTCCTTGGTTCATGGCGGCTGCAAGTGAGACATGGTGAGGGCAGGAAGAGAGGGAGTTGGGGGGGTCAAAAGAGGTCGTGAGGCCGCTGCATTCACTCTGATGGCATCCATGGCTCATTTTCAGTAGGGGTGCGTAAGGCCAGAGGCCAGAATCATATATCGGGATGCTATCGTTGGCCCATTCACATGTCAGGTTGGGAGAGTTGGCAGGGGTGGTAGGGGGTTTAAAAAAATTACCAGTAGCAGCAGCACCAGAAGCAGAGTTACCGCTTTCAGTCGAGTGGCTGACTCACCCTTGGTGGCGTCGTAGAGAGTGCCTGAGCGAATAGCAACGACCCCAGCTACAGACGAGTTGAACACAATGCTCGCATTGCTCTGATATCAGATCTAGCACCGGCACTATCAGCAGCAGCAGCAACAACACCACTATTACTAGGAAGGGAGACTCACCCTTAGTGGCGCCGTAGAGAGTGCCTGACCGAATAGCAACGACCCCGGCAACAGACGAGTTGAACACAATGCTCACATTGCCCTTGGCTGTACCATCAGTAGCACCAGCGCTGGCAGCGGCTTTAAGCAGAGGGTGTGCGAGTTGGCAGAGGTGGTAGGCGGACTCAAAATTGGTGCCCCACACGTGGTGGAAGTCGGATAGGGAGTACTCCACTGTGGGCTTGCGAATGTTAGTGCCCACGTTGTTGATCTGCGGGTGTTAGGAAGGATGCCAGGATGCAGTAGGGAATGAGAACGGGGATAGTAAGGGTTGGCAGGGGTGGTAGGCGGATTCAAAGTTGGTGCCCCACACGTGGTGGAAGTCTGAAAGGGAATAGTCGACTGTGGGCTTCTGACTGTTAGTCCCCACGTTGTTGACCTGCACAGGGAGGAGGAGGGAAGGGGGAAGGATGGGAATGGTCATGGGAATAAGAGCGAGTTGGAAAAGGTGGTAGGCGGATTCAAAGTTGGTGCACCACACGTGGTGAAAGTCAGCTAGAGAGTAGTCAATCAAAGAGGAGGAGGGATCTTGCTAGTTCTGAGCTTGCAACAGAAGAACATGTGCCCGCATACTCATAGCTCTTCATCCCGTAAACTCTCATTCACAAGTAATCTCCTCTTTTGACGTTGGTGAGAAGAGGGAAGGCATAAACGCCACCTTTTGGTGAGAGGTGGGTTGGAGCAGAAGCAGCATCAACAACGCCTCTGATGCTCCCGCGCAGCCCTCTCTGCCCCGAATGCGCATTCTGCATCGGGAGACAATAGGCATCCCACCTGGCGCACGGATGCCTTCCCAGCCCCAATCATTGCCCGAGAGGGTGCCGCTCCAACAGGCAACTGTGGGGGCATCCCCTTGCTGCACTGTAGCTTCGCTACTGTAGCTTCGCTACTGTAGCTGCCATCACACGACCACCCCGTCCCACCTTCCGCCTAATACAGGGGTTTGGGAAAATATCCCACCGCCAACTGATCAGGTGCACTGACTGATAAACCGCCCGCAAACAACCGCCGGCCTACGTACCAGGTGGTTCAGTTTCCCGCCAAAAGCCTCTGACACCTTCGTTATAAGCACCTCCCGCTGCTCCGGCTCCTTGACATCGCACGCCCACCCCGTCGCCGCCCACCCCTGCGACTGTAGCTCCGCCACTGTAGCTGCCACGTCAGCCTCGCCACGTGAGCATACAAACACGTGCGCGCCTAAAGATGCTAGCTCGTTTGCAATAGCACGACTGATGAAGAGGGGAGGCACGCGGAAGGAAGGGGGGGGGGGAGGACAGGGGGATGGGAGGGGGGGGAGGGAGAGGACAGGGGGATGGGAGGGGGGGGGAGGGAGAGGACAGGGGGATGGGAGGGGGGGGGGGGAGGGTAAGGAGGGTGGATAAGGAGGGTGTTGTGTGGGTTTGGGTCAGACTCGAGAGTCAGCCTTGCCACGTGGGCACACAAACACGTGCGCGCCCAGAGATACGAGTCCCCGTGAGATAACGGGACTGATGGGGGAAAGGGAGGCGGAATGTGGGGAAGGGGGGGGGGGGGGGGAGAGGGTGGAGAAAGGAGGGGGGAAGGGAGAGGGGGGAAAGGTGGGAAGGAGATGAATGGGACGGTGGCAAGAATGAACAGGGTACGCTTTTAAGCCAGAATCAAACCCAAAGGATCCAGTGGAAGGGACGGATTCCGTCACGAGGGTGTGAAGCGGGCGAAATTCTTCACGAGGGAGTGAATTGATCGGACGGATTCCGTCATGAGAGTGCGAAATGGACGGATTCCGTCACGAGGGTGTCAAGATGACAGAAAGAATGAAACGAGAGCCTAGATATCATCGTGTCGTGTGGTTACCCGATGCCTTTGGTCGCGCCCGTTACAAGAGCCGTCTGGCCGTCAAGTCTCCATCGAGAGCCGCCGCCCATAATGGATTCAGGCGAGAATTGACGAATTGTAAACGCACGTGAAGATTAGGCACTTCTGTAACGGCTGACGCACTGGGAAGCAGCAGCCGTCACTGCTGCATTCAGGATTGGAACGACCCACTGCTATTTATCTTCTCTTGCAAGCGAGATTCGTGTCGGTAGAGCCCGACTGCTCGTTGTCAAATAACTTCTATGTAGGGATTTTCAGGAAGGCTCAATTTGGTAGGGTTGTGAACGCTTTCACGTGTTTCAGAACCCTAAAGGGGGTTTCCAGCTCGTTCATTTACTGTTCTTAAAGCCCTTCGGTTACCACATATTGCGTTGTAACACTGAGTTTTACAAAAATGCCAGACACGATCAGCTCCCGTTCACGATACGGCACACCCCCTGTACTTACCTCGAATCGTGTGACGCACGTTAAAGGAATCAGCGTGCGCATCGAACAATGGTACAGAACCGCGTCCTGCCCACTACAGTGAGTGCCCATCGTATCGCGCGCTTGATTTCGCATGTGTCGCCTGACACTCGCCAAAACCTATAGTGGAAGTGTTGGCCTGGCGAAAATTCTTACGCTTTGGTTGACGAGGGAACTGGTTACCTTGGTTGCCACGACGGCCCCCTGCACTGTTGAAGTCTGTTTGGGGGATGTGTCCGCGCGCCAGAATGACAGAAAGGGTGGACTCGAGCAAGTCGCGTTCGTTTATAGGTACAGTTTTCAGTTTTGAACCCCGGATCGTGAGGGACACAAGATTTCCCGAAATGAACGAGCTGGACACGCCCTAAACCCGTCCTCTGCAATCCCAGGTTTGAGGGGGTGTCCAGCGCGTTCATTTACCGTTCATAAGTCCTATCAGTTACCACATTTGGAGTTGTAACACTGCATTTTACTGAAAGGGTGGACATGACCAACATTGTACATGAGACGACACGCCAGCTTCACGTACCTCGAGTTGTGTGACTCACGGTACTGCATACAGCGTGCGCGCGAACTCGGGTACAGTATCGCGTCCAAACAGCTACAGCAAGTGCCCCCCTGTATTGCTCGCAATAATTTGCCAGTGCCCGCGCGACTCTCGCCGAAACCACCTGCGCGCTGGCAGCACACATTGCGCATGTGCGAAAAAGCCAACCCTACTGTTCACGAGGGAGCCGGCTACCTCGGTTTTCCAGGCTGTTTTCGCAGTGTTGATCTTTGTGTGGGTGGAAATGTTTCCGCGCGCTGGAAATTCCAGAAACTGTGGACTTCGGCTCAGTTTGTCATTCGTTTTGAGGTACAGTGGTCAGTCTTGAGCCCTGAGACGTGTGTGGGCTCTAAAAATCCCGAAATGAACGCGCTGGACACGCCCTGAGGCTCCCTCTCGCTTCAAACGAGGATGCGAGCAAACGCAACCAAGCAGAGCAAAATTCCGTTTTCGTTACCACTTCTCACGGATCTCAAGACCCTATCCAGACGTTCTAATCCACTCGAATAACCTTCTGTAACACTAAGAACCCTATGAAACCGCATTCACAGTTGCATTCAAAGCATCTCAAGATGGTTTGTTCGGGTGGAAGGGAGTGCTACCCTCCACCATGGATATGAACTTGCCTTGCTTGCTGCACAGCACACAACTTTCAGTTGCGTTGAGCAGCAGAATGATCAAAGCATGTGCTTCTGCTGCTGCATAGACCAGACCGGAACCGCGTTTTGACGATTTTCAAAGGTCAGTCTAGAGTTTTCAGAAGCGTTTTAAACAGGTCTCTAGCAGCGCGCTTCGCCTCGCTACTACACACTGCATAGGCCCGAGACCGCGTTTTGACGATACTCGAGGGCCTGTCTGTAGAGGTCTCACACGTGTTTCAACAGGTCTTTCGCAGCGCGCTTCGCCTCGCTCTTACACACTCCGAACGTCAGTTTGTGGAAAGTTTTCTCATTGCGTTTGGTTTCACGCCGCGTAATTCTTCCTATCTCCGCTCGAAGATCGAACCGCGATCATCATTATCACAATCTCCAAACGCGCAGCGAAAAAAGGGAATAATCTCTGTGGACCTAGGCTCCTCGTCTTCAGTACCTCCTCCCACCCTTACGGCTAGTATAAGTGATAGCGGATTGGCTGTACCTAGTATTATCCCCGTGAAGAAGTCCGTACCGAGCTACTAACGAGCATGGCGTCGGACGGACACCCTCCGGAGAACCTAACAGACCTCTTACGCTCCCTGGAGAACTATGATCCTCTGGTGAGTGCATTGATGCGTTGTAAGCGTCTTCTTATGCCTTTTTCCTTGAGGAATCTAGAGAACTTCGACCTGCTGGTTAGTGTGTTTATGCGTTGTAAGTGTCTTCTTATGCCTTATTGCTTTAAGGCGGCTAAAAAGAAAGCTTCATTTCTGGAGAACCTACCAACGGTTTAAATCGTTCGGGAGAGCTATGATCCGTTCCAGTCGTTTTCTCCTTTTCCCCCGTTCCCATTCCTTCAGATTTCCAACGACCTGACTGACTGCAAACTATTTGCAGAGATTGGCGCCAGAAATCCCAACGTTCACGTGCGCGTTCAGGATAGTAATGACCTGTTCCCCGCTTCCTCCTTTTCCCCGTTCCCACTCCTTTCAGATTCCTGACGACCTGACTGCATACTATCTGCAAAAATCAGGCGTCAGAAACCCCAACATCCACGTGTAAGTGTATCGAATCACACAAACAACACAAATTCGTTGTTTATCAAAGGCTGTCAAGGAAGTTCAAAATTGTTTTCTATTGATTTTTCTCATGCTTATTCTATCCCTTCTCTCCCATCTCCTCCTACCCCTTCTCTTGCTCTCGTCTCCTCCGTTTCTCTCACCCATATTGGCTCTGTGCATGCATGCGTACCAGCACTCGCCTTGTATCAGCTGCGGTTCATAAGCTCATAGGAGAGATGGCCAGTGACGCTGTTTTTAATCTTTTCTCCTCCCTCCCCTCCCCCCTTACCCCTTTCCCCCCTCTGATACAAGTTCAGAGGAGCACAAGCTCATACGAGAGGTGGGCCATAAGCTGTCTCAAACTCCTCCGCTTCCTCCCTCCTCTCCCCCCCTCCGCACCCCCCCCCCCCCCCCCCCCCCCCCCCCACCCACCCACCTCGTTCTGTGCACCGCATGTCACCAGCACTCGCCTTGTGTCAGCTGCGGCTCACAAGTTCATAGGGGAGGTAGCCAGTGACGCTCTACAGTAAGTTTATGATGCGCACAGTAGGCTTATGATGTGCTACAATTAAGTTTATGTGTGCTGCAGTAGGTTTACATGATGCATTACAGTAAGTTTATAATGCGCTACAGTATAGCTTATGATGCGCGACAGTAATTTACAATGTTTTAGAGTAAGTTAATGTGCGCTACAGTAAGTTCGTGCGCATGTGCCACTCCCTTTCTCAAGCAAGTTGAATGGCATATCAATGCTGTCACACTCCTCCTCAAACCCCCCCCTCCCCTCTTTCTCTCTTTTCTCCGCATCCCTCCGTCCCTTCCTCCCCCTCTCTTCCCCCTTTTCCCCCTTTCTCTCCCCCCCCTCCCCTCGTTCTCCCCCCTTCCTCCCCCTTACCCTTTTCAGGTTCTGCAAGATCCGGCAGGCGGGCAGTGGCAAGGAGATGAAGTCGAGTGTTGGGCTGATGCTGCCCCTCAACCCTGCCCCACTGCACCCTCCCCATTCCTTCTCCCCCCTCCCCCCGTTCCCTTTCAGGTTCTGCAAGATCCGGCAGGCGGGCAGTGGAAGGAGATGAAGTCGAGTGTTGGGGCTGATGCTGCCCCTCAACCCTGCCCCACTGCACCCTCCCATTCCTTCTCCCCCCTCCCCCCGTTCCCTTTCAGGTTCTGCAAGATCCGGCAGGGCGGGCAGCGGCAAGGAGATGAAGGCGAAAGGGCCCAAGGAGAAGAAGCTTGTACTCACTACAGAGGACCTCGCTGCTGCATTGAAAGAGGTGAGTTCATACTTAATGGCAACATATAGCTTCATTGCAAGGTTGGAGTAAGGACCTGTGGTGTAGGTGTTTGGTCCTTCATGTTTACTCCCCCCACTGAAACGTGTGTTTGCTCTGTCCGCTTGCTTTTGTGTGTGTGTGTGTGTGTGTGTGTGTGTGTGTGTGTGTGTGTGTGTGTGTGTGTGTGTGTGTGTGTGTGTGTGTGTGTGTGTTTGTGTGTGTCCGTGTCTGTGTCTGTGTCTGTGTCTGTCTTTTATCGTTTCTCCATCTGTTGATGTGATATCCGTTGTCATTCTTACAGTATGGTGTGAATGTGCGGAAACAAGACTATTTTGTGGATGGACCAACTCTAGTTGTAGGGAGAACAGGCAAGCACTGATGGTGTATGTAAACACCTATACCGGGTTGCAGTTTATTAACATACTTTTATTGATCTGGTTTATGATGAGTTTTGTAGTTCGGTATTTCAAATACTGCTTGTATGCATTTGAAGTAGGAACAGTGTCAGAAATCATTGCCTTCCTGTTAATTTCCGTTCACAGCACGTAAACAGTCGCTTTTTATTGCAAGCTAACTGTATAAAGGCAGCCACACTTACGTTGTTGCGAGTCATCCTGTACTGGAATACCGGTAGCATTTCCTTCTGACAGTAGCAGACAAGAATCTATGAGCCCAGGTTGGCCGGGGGGACAGAGCAGTTTTGATAATTAGGCAGCAGAACCAAGGTATGGTGGGTAACGGAGCCGTGTGTCGTCCTTTTCCTCCAGGCATGCATGTCATTTAGCATAGAATAATCTCGCTCGAGTAGCATATGAGCATGTCAATTCGCATTTGACCATGTGATGTTTGCGTGCTGTTTCGATTTCGAGAATCTCGAACCACGCTGCACGTTCATGAACCACTTATGTCAGTTCGAGCCGTCGTCGTGACTCGTGACTCGTGATTCGTCGCGGCTGACCAGGTGTTCAATACAACCAATCGAGTTCCTGGCGACGCGATCAGCTCTGCTTCTTAGGACCCGAGTTTCGTCGTGCGACGCGTGCGACCCACGCAAGAATCCAGGCGACATAGACACTGCTGCGCGTACGCGCACGCGCACGCCGCTTCTTGGCGCTTCCCAGACCTCTCTGCTAGGTAGTTCTGTCCCCCTTCTCCCCCACTTACCCTGTTCCTCTCTCCGCCCGTACCTGCGCACTTGCCCCACTCCCGCGGCTTTTCCCAACCATTTCCGCCGAAACTTTCACCCCCTCCCTCCCCTCCCCGAGAAGTCGCTAATCAGTAATTGACTTGCTGCTGCTTTCCGGCTATCAAGCGATTATCCCAAGGCTAAGAAAAAGTACAGCACTGTATACAGACGATAATCCCAAACGGCAGGAAACAGTATAGTATTGTGCATAGATTTGGATCCAGCGTGGCACAAAGGCGACGAACGGTTGCAATGCGAGTTTGCCCTAGAGGAGTGATGGATCCAGAGTTGGAAGCATCGCCCTAAATCACGTGGCTGACTGACGCGCTGCTGCGATTGTCCGCGTCTCCGGCGTTCCAGCAAGAGCGACTGTAGCGAGCGTCGGGTGTTCGGCATAAGCGAAACAGTTCAAGGGGAATGCCGCTGCCTGTTGATTCCTCGACTGGTCCCTGGGTACGCTGAATTCGCTTTGCCATTTTGCCTCACCATTCTTAGATGTTCCGCCATTCTTAACAGCTCCGCATTCGTAGCTTCAAGATCTGTTTATACTCAAATGCTTAGCTTCAAAATTCGTTGCTTCTCACTTTGCTGTGGACTGGAACCCATGGATCATCCATTGTAAGCCCTGGAATCCATGGTTCATCAATTTTAAGCCTTGGAACCTTGTAAGGGATGCATTTCGAACCTCGAATCTCAATAAACCTTTGCGACTAATTCGTCTTTCTTAGCGTTTGAGCCGTTATTTTTTCCCTCGGTAGCTGTTGGTAGCTCTTCTATAGCCGGAGCGCCTAGAGCTTGCCATTTCATGGGCTTTCTGCAACATCACACCACAACAGCCGTAAATCTTCTGGTCCGCATCAGAGCCTATGAGTAGGCAGATTTTGCGACAGGCCTTCTTAAGAGACGCCATCTCCCTTCGGATTAGATTCCACCTTGCTGTCTCATTTGTTTCCGCTCTCGGTGTGAATGATCCTTGAATGAATCTCACAATCGGAGCTTCTCTGATTCCATTCACGTTGGTCCGAGTCTCTCTATCTATCTAATCCCCAGATTATAGCCATTTATCTGATTCCAGCCAATCCCTAAATTCTCAACCGAGCCGAACCCCGTCCATGCGGCAATGCCCTGTTCTTGTAGCTGCCATTTCTTGGACCTGTTCGTGTTGTTTGTTACGAGTCATTTTACAACACGTGGTGTTATTAATCGACTCAAAATGCGTATGTTCCTGTTGTTAATTGCCAGGTGGAGATGTGCGAGAGAGGAGTAGCACAGGAGGGTGGTGTGACAGAGGAGAGAAGAGAAGGAGGAGAGGGAGTAGATGCTGAGAAAGGGGGGGAGACAGTGGAGAAGCAACAGCAGGAGGAGAGGGAGAAGGGTGTTGAAAATGAGGCTGATATCGACGAAAATAATGGCAGTAGGGAGGAGTATTACCGTTACAATGATGGTGCTGCTGACGAGGCTGATGTGGATGATCACAATGATGATGAAGAAGATGAGGGGGAGGAGGATGCAGATGCAGACGAGGTGTTGACAGTTGACGATGCCATTGATTCCATAGGTGAGCCTCTGCTAAGAGTCGTAATAAACTCAAATATATGCAAGCAGTCCTTTCTCCTGTTGAGGAGGACGGAGATGCAGACGAGGTGTTGACGGTTGACGATGCCTTTGATTCCATAGGTGAGCTTTTTTTCAGTGCCCTAACTGTATTGAATTTGTGCCAGCTGTTGCTTTAGGGTTCGAAATCTCGCCCCAGGTGATGGGGATGGAGGATACTTTTCGAGGCGCCTCAAACGCCGCCCAAATGTTTTTGAAATACCAAAGATCGCTCCCCAAGTTGAGATTTTGCTCGATGTCATTCCATGCTCCAGTAACCTTTCCGCGCGTTTCCTCTCTGTCTCACCACCTGTCCTCTCCCCTCTCACTCATTCCCTTCCTCTTTCCCTCTTCCCCTCCTCCCCTCCTTAACCCCCACCAGGATTCGGACCCTACCAGCTCTTCCTCGTGTGTTACACTGGCCTTGCATGACTCATAGAGAGTTTATAAGTTACCCCCCCATCCTCTTCCCCTCACCAGGATCCGGACCTTACCAGCTCTTCCTCGTGTGACACTGGCCTCGCCTGGCTAGCTGACGCCATGGATGGAGATACTCTTTCCTTCATTTCACTCTCTCCCCTCTCTCCCTTCACCAGGCTTCGGCCCTTACCAGCTCTTCCTTCCTCGTGTGCTACACTGGCCTCGCATGGCTTGCTGATGCCATGAAGATGCTCCTTCCTACTCTCTCTCTCTCTCTCTCTCTCTATCTCTCTCTCTCTCTCTCTCTCTCTCTCTCTCTCTCTCTCTCTCCTCTCTCTCTCTCTCTCTCGAACGGACCTTCGTATTAATAGCATCAAGGTACAGTCATTGGTACTAAGCTAGTCTAAGCAATCAACCGGCAATCAAGCAAGTCAACAACCAAACAAACAAGCAAGCAAACAAACAAACAAACAAACAAGCAAACACACCAAGGTACCACTGCTCATCCCTCCCCTACCCCCTCTCCCCACGGCCCTACTGGCCTGTGGGGTCTTCCAGCAGCTGGTACAGCTGCTCCTCCCCCAAGCTGCCAAACGGGCCTTGCAGGCCAAGCTCATCCGCGGCAATGGCCTTGTGGGTCTTGTCGCGAAGGGCATTGGCCTGGGCGCGCTGGAGAGTCACACTCCAGCGCTGACGGTACTCCGTGAGGAGCCTGGCCACCTCCCTCGACTTTGGCGCAGCGTTGAACCGCCGCTTGCCCGCGAGCTCGGCGCAGCTGCGGAGGAAGGCGTGCACTCCCGGGGGACGGGTAGCCGTACGTTTCCACCGCCATGGCGTGGAAGCCTACCCACGCGTTCCGCCGCGCGTACTTGTCCTCTTTCTAGGCGGCTTGCATCCTTGCAGCCCACCCAGGCGCCTTCCGCGCAAGCTCATCTTGGTGGGAGACCGGGTCCGTCACGGTGATGTCGCACATGTGAACCTCGCCGGTGTCGGGATGGCGGATGCAAACATCCGCTTTGAGGTTTTTCTACCGGAGAGTAAACTGTAGATTCCTTGTACAACCGTGTATCCTGCCTCTGCTGCGATCTTCGCACACTCATCTCGGAGGGCATGGTGAGTGGCAATCCTCCCCCCGCCTTTCTCACAGCGCATGAGGTGGTTGGGAAGGCGGTGGTCAGGGAAGGTCGTGCGGAAGCGGCAGTCGCAACGCCGTTGGTGCAGTCGGTGCTGGGCCTTCTCTCTCTCTCTCTCTCTCTCTCTCTCTCTCTCTCTCTCTCTCTCTCTCTCTCTCTCTCTCTCTCTCTCCCTCTCTCTCTCCCTCTCTCTCTCTCTCTCTCTCTCTCTCTCTCTCTCTCTCTCTCTCTCTCTCTCTCTCTCTCTCGAATGGTCCTTGCATTACTATGAGGGGTGGTACAAAGGAAGATGCAGAACACACAAGCACAACAAACATCCAAACCGAGATCCGAACTACCTCAAGTCTCCTACCTACTCAGCCCCCCCCCCTCTGTCCGACCCTACTGGTCGAACGGGGCCTCAATCAACTGGTGCAGCTGTCCCTCACTGAGAGGGATGATGGGTCCTCTAAAGCCGAGCTCGTCCGCCGCCAAGGCCTCGTTGGTCTTCGTGCGGAGGGCATGGTGAGTGGCAATCTCTCTCTCTCTCTCTCTCTCTCTCTCTCTCTCTCTCTCTCTCTCTCTCTCTCTCTCTCTCTCTCTCACTCTCTCCTCTCCTTGCCCCTTCGCTTCCATCCTATCCTCCTGTTCTCACCAGGTTTCGGCCCTTATCAGCTCTTCCTCGTGTGCTATACTGGCCTTGCATGGCTCGCTGATGCCATGGAGATGATTCTGCTCTCCTTCGTGGGACCAGCGGTGAGTGCAGGTCATGGTCATACATACTAGCTATATATTAATCAATTCGCCTTGCCTTGCCTGGCTCGCTGGCGCCATGCAGATGATTCTGCTCTTCTTTGTGCGGCCACCAGTGAGTGTGGTCTCATGTATTGCATTGCATTGCAGTGCTTGGTAGCTCTTTTTATGGTCAGGGAGGCAAGAACTTGATGCGGTCTGATCTGACTGACACGTGTTGGGTCTTACCTTGCTCGCTGAGCTGAATTATTGTGTCTTACCACTTTATTTACTGGTTACGTACCACCAGAACAGTGCCTTCTGTCCCTTTCACTGCCTCTTGAGGCGCCTCAAATTTCTGGCTCGCTGAACTGATTTAAGGCATCGTACCACTTTATTCACTTACTGGTCCACCTGCCTCCTGTCGTTTCCCCTGCCTTGCTTCTTCCCCTGCCTTGTTTTTTCTCTGCCTTGTCTCAACCAACGCAATCTCCCGTTCTCCCTGCCAGGCGCGGTGTGAGTTTGGACTTTCAGCAGCAGAGGAGAGCCTCATAGCGAGTGTGGTGTTCCTGGGTGTATTTTTGTAAGTGCCCTTTTTGTCGACCCCTTCATTAGCACAATCATCCAAGCAGGGGAGAAGAGCCTAACTGTCATTCCAGCGTGATGGTGTTCTGTTGCTTGATTCTCTATGTTATATTTTTCTCCTGTCAGGAAACACATCCTGTGCTCCCTTTAGATCAATTTCCCCTCCCTCCCTCCATACTCCCTTCCATCCTTCATGTGTCTGCCATACCAGGGGATCGCACATGTGGCAGCGCGTGACAGGTGCATGCAGAAAGAACAAAAAGAGTCTTCTCAACCTGTGCTCCCTTCAGCTCAATCTCCTCTCCCTCCCTCCATCTCACCTCCATCCGTCATGTGACAGGGGCTTGTACGTGTGGGGCCTCGTGGCAGATGCCTAGAGCAGAAGGAGAGGGTTCATCATGACACCGCTGCCCTCTTCAATCCATTCAACCACCTTGTGTGTCCCTTACCATCCATCTCCTTTTATCCATCTTTCACCTGCCAGGGGCTCCTACGTGTGGGGCCTCGTGGCAGATGCCTACAGCAGAAGGAGAGGGTTCACCATGACACCGCTGCCCTCTTCACAATCAGCCACCTCTCGTCTCTCTTGCTCCCATGCTCTCATCTTCTGTCTGTCCATATCAGGGGCTCCTACGTGTGGGGCCTCGTGGCAGATGCGTATGGAAGGAGGAGGGGGTTCATGGCCTCTGCTCTCTTCAACTCAATTGCCTCGTGTTTCTCTGCCTTTCCTTGTCTCTCATCTTCCTTTTCACTCATCTTGCATCCGCAATGCCAGGGGCTCCTACGTGTGGGGCCTCGTGGCAGATGCCTATGGAAGGAGGGGGTTCATGGCCTCTGCTCTCTCAAGTGAAACACCTCAATCCAACGGCATCTCGTCTCTCTTCCTCCCATGCTCTCATCTTCTGTCTGTCCATATCAGAGGCTCCTATGTCTGGGGCCTCGTGGCAGATGCCTACGGAAGGAGGAGGGGGTTCATGGCCACTGCT
Source organism: Closterium sp. NIES-65 (assembly GCA_948144175.1). Lineage (NCBI taxonomy): Eukaryota > Viridiplantae > Streptophyta > Zygnematophyceae > Desmidiales > Closteriaceae > Closterium > Closterium sp. NIES-65. Next base: position 21,733 of record CANXME010000937.1, read on the forward strand.
CTCTTCACTCTCTTCGCTGGCTTGCTCAGGTAATTTTTCAGGTCGGGTAGTTCCTCAGGTGTTTTTTCCGGGTGATTCTTCAGGTGAAAAGGTGGGCCAAATACTGATTCAGTTCATTATCTCTGCGTTTATAACTTTTAGGTCCGAGTCAGGCCCGAAGATTCTCGCATCAGGTCGCATTGGTTGTCTCCCATGCTATATCCTTGATCCATCCCTCTTTGTCCTTGTCCGAGTGCGACAGCCAATGCGACCTGACGTCTCCCATCCTATATCCTTGTGAGAAGGTTGTAACCTTCTCACATCAGGTCACTCACATTGGCTGTCTCCCAGCCCAGCCCACATCCATCCCTCTTTTTCCTCCCTGTAACCCCATCTCCTCCACCCCCTCATCGTTCTTATCCATCTCTTCTCCTCCATAACCTCACTATCCTCCCTCCACACACCCCACACCACACACACAGTGCGTGGTCACCCACCTTCCTCGCCCTCCTCATCTCTCACTGCCTTGTGGGGTTTGGCATCGGAGGGGCTTCTGTGCTACTCTCTCACTCAGTATTCTCCTCTCCTCTTCCCTCTTCCCTCCACCACACAGTGCGTGGTCGCCCCACCGTCCTCACTCTCCTCATCTCTCGCTGCCTTGTGGGGTTTGGCATCGGGGGGGGGGTGGTTGCCGAACATCCCCTCACCATCCCTCCCTTCCTTCCCCCACACCACACCACACAGTGCATGGTCCCCAACCTTCCTCACTCTCCTCGTCTCGCGCTGCCTCGTGGGGTTTGGCATCGGGGGGGCATCCGTGGTCTTTTCCCTCTGCTCCGAATTCCTTCCCTCCCACTGTCGGGGTTTCTGGCTCGTGTTTATCGAGTTCTTCTGGACGGTAAGTGACATGCTTAGTGCTGTTCCGTGGTAAGTGGCATTGGAGGGGCATCAGTGGTCTTTTCCCTCTGCTCCGAATTCCTTCCCTCCCACTGTCGGGGTTTCTGGCTCGTGTTTATCGAGTTCTTCTGGACGGTAAGTGACATGCTTAATGCTGTTCCATGGTAAGTGGCATTGGAGGGGCATCAGTGGTCTTTTCCCTCTGCTCCGAATTCCTTCCCTCCCACTGTCGGGGTTTCTGGCTCGTGTTTATCGAGTTCTTCTGGACGGTAAGTGACATGCTTAGTGCTACTTCAAGCAAAATCCTGGAACTTTTATGAGATTGCCTGAAAACGAATAACATGAAGGTACTCCTTGAGATTATAACGAAGGTAATAAAAATAATGAAATCTCCACGACGCATTACATTATGTCCGCACCTTCTTGTTTCAGGTATTTTTTCAAAAGCAGTCCTACCACCTTCCTGCATCTCACTCACTGTGCATAGTTCTCCCTCTGCCCCTTGCTTTACCTCCCCCATGCCTCTTGCCTCTCACCATGCCTCTTGCCTCTCACCATGCCTCTTGCCTCTCACCATACCTCTTGCCTCTCACCATGCCTCTCCCGCACCATGCTTCTTGCCTCTCCCGTGCCTCTCGCCTGTCTTTCCAGATTGGGTCGCTAATAGAGGCGGCGCTTGCTTGGGCAGTCATGCCGAGCCTACACTGGAGGTATGGAGATTTACCAAACCTGCTTCATATTTCTGGGAAGTACCGTTGGCCTGGTTTGAAAGTTACTGGAAAGGTCCCTGTCTAGCCCACGTAGTGATCTTCTCCTGTTCTACCATGGCTCCTGTTCTACCATGGCTCCTGTTCTACCATGGCTCCTGTTCTACCATGGCTCCTGTTCTACCATGGCTCCTGTTCTACCATGGCTCCTGTTCTACCATGGCTCCTGTTCTACCATGGCTCCTTACCATGGCTCCTCCTTCTGGCCCCACTCTGCCACTCCCTTCCCTTCCTTTCCCCCTCGCTGCCCCTCCCTGCACCTCTCTCCCCCTCCCTTACCCTCCCGGCCAATCCCATACCCCTCCCTACCCCTCCCTACCCCTCCTCTCCTCTTGCCTCCACCCCAGGGCCCTAGTGCTCCTCTCTGCTGCGCCCTTTGCTCTTCTGCTGCTGCTCTACCTTCCTTCCCCAGTCACAATACACCTTTCTCCTCTTGCTCCTCTCCCTCCCTTCCTCTCCTTTTTTCCCACCCTGTGTCTGTCTCGTCCTGTCTCCCTCCCTCCCTCCCTCTCGTCTTGCCTTCTCTCCCCTTCCCTTACCCTCCCTGCCCATCCCTTCCCCTCCATGCCCCTCCCACCTCTTGCCTCTCTTCCAGCGTTTTAGTGCTCCTCTCTTCAGCACCTTTGCTCTTCTGCTGCTGCTCTACCTTCCTTCCCGAGTCACAATACACATTTCTCCTCTCGCTCCTTCCCCCTTCCTCTCCTCTTTCCCCACACTGCCCCTCTCTCGTTTTTCCCTCCCTCCCTCCCTCCCTCCCTCCCTCCCTCCCTCCCTCCCTCCCTCCCTCCCTCTCCGTTTGCCTCCACCCCAGGATGCTAGTTCTCCTCTCTGCTACGCCCTTTGCGCTCCTGCTGCTGCTCTACCCTTTCCTTCCCGAATCGCCTCGGTTTCTCCTGGTCAGTAAAAGATATTGGTGGTGGGTTCGTGTTATGGGGTGGGTGGGTGGGTGGGTGGGTGGGTGAGTGAGTGAGTGAGTGTGTGGGTGGTGAGTGTGGGTGAGTGGGTCTGCAAGCTACACCGTGTGTCCACCACACCTGTTGCGCTCCTGCCTTTGTTTTACCCCAACTCAACCCAACCCAACCCAACCCAACCCACCTCAACCCAACCCAACCCAACCCAACCCAACTCAACCCAACCCAACCCAACCCAACCCAACCCGACCCAACCCAACCCAAACCCAACCCATCCCAACCCAATCCAACCCAACCCAAACCAACACCATCCTTCCCTTTCTCCTCTCGCCTTCTCTTCTCCTTTTGCCTTTGTTCTGTGCTCCTCTTCTCTTCCCCTATTTGTGTGAATTAAGAATTTTAGAAATGCACATAAATTTTCTTGCTCATTTTCCTCCATTCACTCAAATAGCGTGTCAGCAGCCCACCACTTTTCATATCCTTTCTCTCCCTTTTTTTTTCCTTCTCCTTCCTCCTTTCCACTTTTTTCCCACCCCTTCCTCCCGTTCTCTCCTCCCTTTACTCACATACCCTTGCCTTCTTACTCCTCCCCCATTCTCACCCCCTCATTCCTCCCCTCCCTCGATCTCCCCTCCCAACCCTCTCTCTTATCCTTGCTCTTCCCTTCCCAATCAGCTCAAAGGCAACACGTCAGCAGCACATACAGTCCTAGAAAAAGCCGCTCGAACCAACGGGAAGCGCCTGCCGCCTGGGCGGCTGGTTTCAGCCTCATCTGGTCCAAAGCTACTGGCTTCACCACACCCCTCCTCTCCTTCTCCCGCCCATGCCACCTCCTCGACTCCACCACCCTCCACTACTAAACACCGTTCCTCCCGCTCCTCCTCTCACTACCCTGTCTACTCCTCCTCCTCCTCCTCCTCATCCGTATCTCATTCCCGTTGCTCCTCCACCACCCCTCTCTCTCCGAACAACGTTTCCTTCAACTCAAATTTCGATGCCGGCCCTTCCCTGCCCTCTCAACCCTCTCCCTGCCGAATATCTGAAAGGGCAACACTCAAACACACATTTGAGGCGCCTCAAAGGACACCCCAAACGGCAACACTCCAACACACAGCACTTGAAAGCACGGTGCTCCAAAGAAAAGCGCCTCGAAGCACACGCACGTCTAGCCCCCCTTGTTCTTTGTCTTTCCCTTCCTCTTCCTCCTCCTCTTTCCCGCCTCTCCCATCACAACCAGTATCAGCTGAAAATACTGACAGAGAGCAAAGTAGTCAACACGATTCGCATTCCAAGGAGCAGCTGCAGCAGCATCCCCGCTCCCATCCCCATGCTCATCCCCATCCCCACCCACAGCACCATCACCACCACCAACATTTCCACTCACATCCCCACCTACCTCCTCCTCCCCATCCCTCCTCCTCTTCCTCCTCCCCTTCCTCCTCCTCTTTCCACAAGCTCACTAGCCTCCTTTTCCCCTCCCTCCTTCGCTCTACTCTGGTCGTCTGGCTGCTCTTTTTTGCCTCGGCCTTTTCCTACTATGGGCTCGTGTTGCTGACCACTCAGCTGTCCTCTCAGCCCACCATTCCACACTCCTCTCAACCCACCACTCAGCTGTCTTTTCAACCCACCACTCCGCACTCCTCTCAATCAGTAGGGGGAGCAGCATTAGATGCAGAATCAGCGGCAGCAGCAGCGGCGGCAACAGCAACAGTAGCAGGAGGAGGAGCAGTAGAAGCAGCAGCAGCGGGAGAAAATGCATCGTATTCCGCTGGCTCTTCCCCTGTTCCCTCTAGAGGCTTGCTCACTGAACAGTCTATTTCTGAGGAGTCTCAAGAGTCAACGCCTGTCCGTGGCTCTTCCCCTGTTCCCTCCAGAAGCTTGCTCACTAAACAGGACCATCCCATCCCTACAGTAGCGATCGCACTCCCTCCCCCTCCACCTCCTCCTCATCCTGCTCCTCTTCTCGGCCCTAGCACACCCAACCATCAACACTCTCTTCCCTCTCTTCGTCGTTCCTTGACTCTCTCTCAACAACAAGATAACTCCACCTCCACCACAGACGATTCCTCGGCCACTCACTCCCCTACCTCTTCCTCCACCTCGTCATCTTCCTTGTATTCCCATTCTCCCTCTTCCTCCTCTCTTTCCCCCTCTCCCTTACCTGGCTGCACACCTGAAAATCAACCTGAGATCTCCTCTCAGACCTATTCAGACGTTTTTGTTACTTCAGCTGCAGAGCTGCCCGGTCTTCTCATCGCTCTGATCGGGGTCGAGATTTTAGGTCGAAAGACCGTCCTCTGGGTTCTCCTCTGCTTAGCAGGGTTTTTTTTTGCTGCCTTTGATTCAGCCCTTGCCGCCCACTGCCACCACGATTTTCCTTTTTGCTGCCCGGGCAGCAATTATGGGGTCATTTGCGGTGCTCTGGGCATATACCCCGGAAATTTACCCGACCGAGATAAGATCTACAGGCCTCGGGTGGCAAACTCATGGGCAAGGTTGGGCGGCTTTCTTTGTCCGTTTGTGGCGGTCGGGCTGATCGAAGGAAATCACAGGGTAGGTCTGGTTGTATTCTTTTGTTTCTTTTTGTTTCGGTTGCTCTTTGTTTGTTGCGTGTGGTTACCAGCTTTGTCCCTTTTCTAACCGTGCGAGCCTGCACATGCACACACACACACACACACACATGTGTTTATGTGCATGTTTGCATGCACACTCTCTCCGCCCCTCCCCTCTCCCTCTCCCCCCCTCCCCCCACCCCCCCCCCCGCCCCCAGCACTTAGTTCGACAAAAATTGAATCTTGGAACCCATTGCGTGTGGTTTATGTGTGTGTTATTGGCAAAATCTATTGTTTGCTCTCCGTTTGCAACCTCTCCCATCCTTCCTGGTGTCCACTTTATTTCGTTGTCTTTTGAGGCGCCTCAGGACTCAGGAGGCCTCTTATGTGCTCTCTGCTTGTTTTCAATGCCTCCCCCACTACCATGTCTGCCTCTTGATTGGCTCATGTTCTATGCTGATGCTCGTCACCTGCGGGTTTCATGACATTTTTTTTACTGTGGCATCTCATATCTATTTGTATTTCCTCCTTTTTTGTTTTCTAATGCAGGAGTTGGCTATCCTCCTTTTTGTATTTGTTCCTGTTTTTGCTGCCCTCGTTACTGCATGCTTTGCATCAGAGACAAAGGTATGTTCATGCTTTCGAAAGAGTACTACCGAACTCACTGCATCAGAATTAATTTTGATGAATGGCCATCTTCCCTTTCATCCAATCATTTTTCATTGAACATGTTCTCTTACCTATTTCACCTTTGCTGTATGTAGGGGACTGCTCTTGGGGAGAAGGTATCTACCTTTCGACCCACCAGCCAATCACCGAGCAGCATGTCTCTTACCAGCCCCACTTTTTGTCAACCTGATGCAGCTCACAGCTGGTTTCAAGTGTTTGGGGACGACAGCTCGTGCAGTGACTCTGATTAACCCCTTATATTCTATCTCTTGTCATGTAATATATGTGCCAAAATGTATGCTTCCGAAATCACTGCATTTTTCTAAAATATGAAGTAAATTATCCCTCTTCACTAACCTAAAGGGAACTCTAAATGTATTTTTATTATAATGTATCCAGTAGACAGATTATAGTGTCTTTGTCACTACGTCTATTGAGATGAAATAATTCTTGTATCAGGTTTCTTAAAAAAAACACCCACTTGAGTTGCCCGTGCTATGAGGGAAGAAAATATCGCCACACAACGACAGCGTGGGATACGCAAGCAGCGGCACTTGGCTGTTCCAACGATCACCGCGTTGGCCTGGCTTGGGGAGCTTACTGTACAAAAATCCGCGCTGTCGATATACTGTCTTGCATGCAGATTGTGAACTCAACAGTTCCAGGACGGGCTGTCCATGCCTCTTTTGTGTGGCACCTCGTGATTCACAAACATGAACTGGGTGTGGGGTGTTTGTTTCTAACATTGGTTCGATTTACGAAATACAGTTTAGGATGACTTTGTAGTCCTGTTACTCCTTGCTTCTCAGTTTGTTGTGACCATCGTGTTAGACAACAGGATGGTTCCATTTCCTCCCGTAGCATCTCTGCTCCTAGGAGTTTTATGACTGCAAAAAGGCACTTCAAGTCTGGTGAGGCTGGTGAAATAAGTGTGCGGTTTCTGCGCTGAGTGGTATTCATCTTTTACCCTGATTCGGGCAGGTGGCGCGCAAGATGTCCCGGTACAGACACTGCATTTTGTGACTTAGCTGGGCGTGGGATGTCATGTCAGCAAGAATGCCTTCAGTTGTGCAAGTGCAATGCAGACGATCAGATCCTCAACTGCATGACGTCATTATCACGTGAAACACTGTGATTACTGGTTAAAATTGACCACGCACCTCGGAGCGAATAATCAGCAGCACCAAATCACAAGGGTCTGTATTGCACTGTACATTGTACACTGTGGAGATCGGTGCATCGTGTTAGGATATATCGTTCCTTCCGGCGTTCGTGTGAGTCATGCTGGAACAAGGAGGATGGCAGGCCTCTCAAACCACGCCGGACTTGTGACTGACTGCTGCTGATTGGCTCTTGCCTAGCAGCAGAGGGCAAGCAAGCGGCCATTATCTCCGATACTCAGATTTTGCCTGAGCGCGTTCTCAGGTGTAATCAACCTGGACTTTCTCAACGTTGATTGGTCGTCGCGTTTTAGTAACATTTTTCACGCTGGTCGAACTCATTAGAAAGTAACAAAAACAAAAACCGTCCAGTTTACCCTCCCGACCTGGATATATGTACGGAAATTAAGGTGAAGGTAAAGGAGGGGGGGAAGCCCCTCTGGGTGTTACCCACACCTGGCTGTCGGTCGTAACCCGCCTCCCCATTTGTTTACACTCCTCGCTGGGTCAACGAGGTTGTTCTATCCACTCCCAGATGAGTAGCTATGTAGCCCCTTCTAGTGGGGGTTGGCGGAATACGCCGCAGGGGGGATTTGATCCCGATACCTCATATTTCAGAAGTGAACCAGCTACTCGCTGGACCACTTCAGGATGTACGGAAATTAAGGTAGTAAGAGAATGAAGCCCACAGAATTCACTTGGTAGTGCTTAGTAGCGCAACCGACCGCTAAACAACGCTACCGAAAGCACTAGACGACGCTACCGAGACCTATTTGGGCATGGCATAAAAACAAAATGAAACCCCTAGGGAACCTGGATGCATTTTCGAGAGGGGTCAACCCTAAACACGGAAGTGGGAATTGTTTTTAGGGTTGATGCATCCCCGAGTCGCATCCCTTTCCGAGGTGGGTATTATTATTTTTTGTCAAGTGGGTTACAATATGTTTTCCAAAATATTTGGAGGCTTTCGGTGTTCAGGGTTGATCCTTCCCGGAAAACATATAGGCTCGCTACGGGCATTATATTATTTATTGCAAGTGCTAGACTTCCTCTTTTTGAGTGACTGTATACAAACATGAAACAGAATAGATTCACACTATATCGAGAAACTGGGTTTCTGTTGGTGTTTACACCTTAGAACGCGCTCATGAAAAATCTGAGTATCGGAGATAATGGCCGGGCAAGCAAGTGCACAGTTGTCACGGAGCATCGCGAGCGAAACCTCGTGACACCACGGAATTTCGGGATTTCTGGGTCGGCCGGGTTGTTTCTGGATTATCCAGACTTAATGGGCTGAATTGTGCAATGGAAATGTCAGGCTCTAGTGAACCTCGTACGAGGTGTTGCGTGCTGAGCGACATGGGTGTGGTACGTACTTGGAAACGCTCTATGTTATGAGGATTTGTTTCGTAAAATCGCCAAAATGGGGACAAAATAAATAGAGATGGGACCGCTGTGCACGCTCGACAAGGCAGTGACCAATAAACGCGGATGCATCCGCGAAATATGCATGAAATGATTGCCTGCGTCAGCAGTAGCTTTTGCCCCAAACCAGCATTCACTTCACTGTCCATTATTATCCAAACCCAGCACCTAGTGTGTGTGGATAGCAAAGGTTTTGGAAGTGTGGGTCCTTCATTCCTAAGTGTAGCAGATGTTGTCCACGCGAAGATCATAAGTGGATCCCTCGTACTGTAGTGCCACGGAAATAGGCTGTCACCTCACCATTCAAAGCCACACTCGTTCCAGGCTTGCACGCGCGCCTCACGACACGTCACGTCCCTCCCACACAAACCAAATCACCCTACCATCGCGAACGCTGGGTTTTGATCTGAGCAGTGTTTGATGATACTCGTAGGGACATTTACTCTGAGAAAAAAGAATTGTGGCTTCCGCAAATTCCCGCTTTCGCAAAAAAGCAACGTGATCCGCCCGCGGACGGATCACGAACTGATTTATAATTTCACTATTTACCCATAGCAGCAAATCGGACACTCTGGCAGAAAATGGTAGTCAGCCTTTGGAATTTGAGAGTAGCCTAAACTGTACAGTTCCATTCATTCTAAGACTTGCGATTTGTTTTGTTGTACGCCACACTGAATCACTGCTGGGAACGGAAAGACCACCACAGGCAAGCAGCAAATGCAATGCAAGCAGCAGCCCCCAAACGCTACTCTATGTTTCTGAGAGGAGGCCACACAAGTTGCGCCAGTTTTTTCTATTTGTGGCTGTTCCCCAGGGATTCGTGAGTCTCATCCCTCACTAGTGGCAACTGAGGAGCAGAATGGCCAGTTGGACTCAGAGAGCTCTCAAGCTGCATCGCCTGGCCGTATAGACTCTGTTTGCCTGCCAAAATCATTCAGTCAGCGTGCAAATGTCATAGTGGAGCTGATAGCTGTTTTTTCCGCGATCTCTCGTGGCCAGCATCTCCGTGGCGTCGTCAAACCTATAGAAGTCCTTGCTTTCTTTTTCTTCGCCATTCTGTCATAAAAGAAGTGAGCCGAAGACCGAAGAATGTAACTCAGGCTGAAAGGGAATAGAGTCCTCAGAGGAGTCCTCAGAGGAAATAGAGTTTATTAATTGGCATGTGCTTGATCTGGATCCCAAAAAGTTCCGAAGACTCTTCCAGTGCCAAATTTTCACAGCAGTGACATTTGGACTGCGACGCATCATCCCCAACCGTGACGGCGTCACGCAGACGTAACAAGCGCCGCGGGAGCTTTCTGCGTGACAAGATCTATATGAAGAGAGGCGCCGCGCGCGCGTTATCACCAAACGGCGCCGTGCCCTTGCCGTTTGTAAGCCGGCCGCAGGCGGCGTTACCACCACACCATTGGCAATCATGGTGATTCCTTCACCATCATCACCGTCATCATCGCATGATCATTATGTCCGATCCGATGCGCAACCGCTGCCAGCGCCGCTACTAGCGGCGCGTAATCCGGCGGCGCTGCAGCTGCACGACGAGTCACTGCCAGTGCAGCAGCAGCGGAACCAAGCCGCTGGCGCCGGCTCTACCGCCATCGCCGGCGCAATCCCCGTGGTACAGTCGGCGCTCTTCTCTGTGGACCCTTATCTGGACGCTGCCGCCTCCTCCGCCGCCTCTGCGGCCGCCGCCGCCGCCGCCGCAGCCGCGGGCTCCGCGGGCGCCGCCGCGAGCGCAGCTCCCGCCGTCGGGCCAGCCAGGGGGAGCGATTTTTTGCAGAATCCGCCAATTCTCTCCTTCAAATCTCTCTTTGAATCCGCTCCGCGGCCACTGGGAGACCCTCTTGCCTTAACGGATCTCCCTTTACCGGAGCAAACCGGATGGCTTTCCTCCTCCTCCTCCCTCTCCACCATGCACATCGTGACGTCAGCGGCCTCTCTCCTTCCTTCCCCTTTCCTCCTCCCTTCTCCTATCCTGCCTTCCCCTGTCCTCCCCTCCCCAGTCCTCCCTTCCCCAGGGGCTCTTCCTTTCCCTCTCCTCCATTCCCCTGAGTTTATCCCGAAAACGCAAACGACCCAAAAAACAAACCACGATTTCAGCCAGCCTACTCCTCCTCCTCCCCGTCCTCCAACCTTTCCCCCTCCCCCCTCCAACTGCTTTCCCTCTCCTTGACACACGTCTGGCCACGTCAGCAGGTGTTGGATCCAGGTGCTGGGTGGCAGAGAGCGAGGTTGCTCCAGGCGGCGAGGCCTCGGCAGGTTCTGGTTCCGGGCGGCATCGTTTGGAGACACTATCATTGCTGCCGCCCAGCCCAGCACGTGGCACTGTTCCCATCTCTCGTGATGGCACTGCTGCGGCTGCTGCAGTTCCCGCCCCGTTACAAGGACGCTCGTTACAGTCACAGACAGTACCTGCAGTGTTGGAAGCATACTCGGGAAGGGATGATGCAGTACCCAGAAACGCTCCTTCTCCTCGCCTGCTGAATCTCTTTGGGACCCAGTCAGACGAAGACTGTATAACCCAAAGGGGAGATGGAATAAGAGTAGGGGAAGGAAGGATACGGGCGGGGGATGTGGAAGGGGAGGGGAGGATAAGGGAAGGGGAAGGAGATGGGGTGAGAAGGGGGGTAGAAGGGAGGGCAAAGGAGAGAAAAGGGAGGAGAAGCGAGGGGGAAGAGAGGACAAGAGAGGGAGAGGGGAGGAAAAGGTTCAGGGGTAGTGGTGTTTCTAAAGATGATGAAGAGAGGACGGATGAGACAGGTTGGGAGGGTGCTGCGAGGAGGGATAACGAGGATAGGAGAGTGGTCATGAGGGGGGAGCATGGGGATGGATGAAAAAATGGGTACTGGCATGGGTACAGGCATGGGGACAGGCATTGGCACGGGCATGGGGAGAGACATGGGGAGAGACGTCACAGGGATGGGGGGCAGAGGTGTTACAATGACTGAGGGTGATGCTAAGGCAGCAGCAGAAGCTGCTGCTGTGGCTGCTTCTGCAGGGTTGTCGTACCTGCAGCAGCGAAATCAACTGTTGCTGCTTCGGCAACTGAGGCAGCAACAGCAGGAGCAGCAAGAGCAGCAGCAAGGGCAGCAGCAACAACAACATGAGATGCAGCAGCAACAAGCCTTGCTGCTGAGAGCTCAGGAGCAAGCTGAGAAGCAGCAGCAGCAGCAGCAGCAGCAAGCCCTGATGCAGAGAGCTCAGGAGCAAGCCGAGCAGCAAGCTGAGAAGCAGCAGCAGCAGCAGCAGCAGGAGGAGGAGCAGCAGCAACAGCAGCATAGGCAGCATGAGGTGCTGCAGCAGCAAGCCTTGATGCAGAGAGCTCGGCAGAAAGCTGAGAAGGAGAAGGAACAATCGCAGCAGGAGCAGAGTCAAAGGCTGGAGCATCAGCAGCAGAATCAGTGGCTGGAGCAGCAGCAACAACAACAACAGCAGCAGCAGCAGCAGCAGCAGCAGAAGCAGCACCAAGCCCTGATGCAGAGAGCTCGGCAGGAAGCTGAGCAGGAGAAGGAGGAATTGCAGAAGGAGCAGAGTCAGAGGTTGGGGATTCAGCAGCAGCTGATGAAGCAGCAGCTACTGTTTCTGCAGCAGGGTTTTGAGGAGCGAGAAAAGCAGCGGCAGGAGGTGCAGGCAGCAGGTCTGGAGCAGGCACAGAAACAGGAACAAAAACGGGCAGAGCAACAGGCAGCACAATCACTCTCACAGCAACAGCAACAGCTGCAGCTGCTTCTTTTGAGACAACTGGAGGAGCAGGCAAGACAGAGACACGAGGGGCAGGAAGCAGAACAGCAGGCACAGCAGCAGGCACAGCAACAGACACAACAGCATGCAGCACAATCGCACGCACAGCAACAGCTGCAGCTGCTTCTTCTGAGACAACTGGAGGAGCAGGCGAGGCAGAGGCAACAGGGGCAAGAATCAGAGCAGCAGACACAGCTGCAGGCACAGCAACAGACACAACAACAGGCAGCACAATCACACGCACAGCAACAGCAACAGCTGCAGCTGCTTCTTTTGAGGCAACTGGAGGAGCAGGCGAGGCAGAGGCAACAGGGGCAAGAATCAGAGCAGCAGACACAGCAGCAGGCACAGCAACAGACACAACAACAGGCAGCACAATCACACGCACAGCAACAGCAACAGCTGCAGCTGCTTCTTCTGAGGCAACTGGAGGAGCAGGCGAGGCAGAGGCAGGAGGAGCAAGAAGCAGAACAGCAGGCCCAACAGCAGACACAGCAGCAAGCCCAGAAAACAAGCACAGCAGCAACAGCAGGCAGAATTTCCAGTGCAATCGGCTGAGCGACATCAGATTCAATCAGTTGAGCAGCATCAACGCACTCAGGTCCTTCTGAGTGAGCACGCTCAGGCCCTCCTCTCCTCCTGGTTTGGAGTATCAAATTTCGCTCCCTCTGCAGCTGCTGCTGCTGCCGCTGCTGCCACTGTTGCCACTGCTGCCGCTGCTGCCACTGCTGCTGCTGCTGCTGCTGCTGCTGCCAATGCTGCCACTGCTGCTGCTGCCACTGCTGCACTGCAGCAGAAGTTGATTCAATCCCAGGACTCACAATAAGGTCAAATGCTGCTGCCACTGGTTCAGGTGGTGGTGGTGCTGCTGCTGCTGGTGCTGGTGGTGGTGCTGGTGGTGGGACCGTTTCAGTTTCATCTGGTGCTGGTTTCAATGCCCCGCCTCATGCTGCCGCCCAGCATCCAGCTCAGCTTCCCTTGGACCGTCTTCCTGGTATGCCGGGGCAGCGGCCGGGCGGGTATTCTTGTCCTGTCTGCGGCAACGTTTTCCCCACGTCGCAGGCGCTTGGGGGACACATGACGTGCCACGTGGCACGACGTAAGAGGACGTCTCGAAAGGGGGAGCCTGCTGCAGCAGCAGCATCGGCGGCTAAAGCAGGACTGGCAGGAGGGAGGAGGAGAAGGGAGGGGAGAGAGAGGGGGAAGGGAAGGGAGAGGGGGAGGGGAAGGCAGAAGGGAAGAGGGAAGGGAAGGAGGAGGGGAAAAGATGGGGAGGCAAAGGAGCTCCAGAAAAGCTATTTGAGAAAGCAACAGGGGGTGCTGGTGGTAGTGCCAAAGCCAGTCCTTTCCAATCCCTCCCCACTCTTCCCTCGCAACCCGCTTCATTCTCCCTTCCAAGCGCAATGCAACCGTGATGCACCTCCCTTCCACTTCTGGTGCCAGCAGTGCCAGCGCTGCTGCTGCTGCTGGTGCTAGTGCTGCTAGTGCTAGTGCCGCTGCTAGTGCAGGTGGTGCTGCTAGTGCTGATGCTAGTGCTGCTGCTAGTGCTGGTGCTAGTATTGGCACTCCTGCTGCTGCCAGTTCTGCTGCTGCTCGCGGGGTCGATCTCGGTTCACAGAAGCATCACAGCGTGGAGTGTCCACTGCTGTTGCTGCTCCTACTTCTGCTTCTGCTCCTGCTGCTGCTATTTTATCGATTCCGGAGCTACTGGAACGTAATCCAATCCGGGGCGCAAGCCTGGGCCGCAACCCAAGTCTTAACCTCAGTCCGAACCTCGGCCAACGCCCGAGCCTGGCAGACGGAGAACCGAGCCTGTTGCAGTACGTTGGGTCACTGCCTCGTCGTGATGCCCTGCCTTCACTGAAGCCAACCTCGTTAGAATCACCTTCATTTAGAGCACCTTTGTTCGCGCCTCCTTCTCTGATACCTCCTTCATCAATATCTCCTTTATTAGCACCCCCTTCAACTGCTATAGTGAGCACGGAGATGACAATCCCGCCTTCCACATTTCTAGCTACGGCTCTTCATACTGCAGCAATGGGAATTCCGTTACACCTAAGAACAGTCTCCACTGAAAGGGCTTTTAACGAGGACGCTAATAAGGCATACACTGGAATGGCTTCTACCGAAGAAGCTACAGGAAGAGGAGGGAGGGAAGAGACTGGGAGGGGTGCCGAAAGAGGGAATGGAAGTGGGAGTGGGAGAGGGAGAGGGAGCGGGAGCACAAGAGGAGCAATGGATACAGAAGTAGCTCCTGCTTTAGCTACTGTGGATACTCTGACTCAAATCAGTCATGCTGATGCGGCCTTGCAGACTGGGGTGAGACAGGGGTGAGGATCTGGAGGGATTGGAGCTGACTCTGCTAATGAGACCTGCGTCACAGAGCTTCTGCGAATGCAAATGCCGAGAATGTCAACACTGCGAATGTCATCCTGGGAATAAACAAGAGGAAGCAGGGATAGGTTCGCTAAACACGAGGCAGAGGCAGAAACTCGTAGTATGCTTCTGACTCTCGAGATTAGCCTTATGCAATGTCATGAAATTCAGCAATATATAAAAGGTCAGTAGGAGGTGAAAGAAGGCTTTGCCAATTTAGAGTGTTCTTGTTTCTATGACCTGAGTTGAATGCATAATTAGTGAAAGTCCTGTCCTTCAAACTGCAACATCTACATATTCCACAATGCATAGATGTGGTTACGGTGTTCAAGTAAGAAATTTGACACTGCCTAGACTTGGTTGTACATGTACAGCACCGTGCTGAGAATGAAAATCGCTAGTGCGTACAGGTGAGTGCGACATTGTGTGTTTATAAGCGTTTGTTATGGGACCGTTTTAGACGCGTTGCTTCCAGATTAACCGGCTTGTCAATACAGCGAATGTCAGTGATGCGCAAAACAGGGTGTACATACACCCACTGTGTTGCTCGTAGCATGAGGAGCGTTGGATATGCAAGCAGCGGCGCTTGGCTGTTCTAACGATCACCACGCTGGCTTGGCTTGGAGAGATTTATGTAAAGGAATCGCGTTGTCGATTTAAAGCCGTGGCCCAACTATCAGCTTCAACTTCGAAGTGTTATAGCTTGGAGCTTGGTTGTCCCAGGCAATTCTGTGGCGAGAAGTTTGTCTTTAACGAGAGTCCATCTTTTTTTATCCAATAAGGGTCTCGTTACGCACACTCCATGTTTGTCCTGCTACTGTTCCTAAGAAGTTGCACCCCGCCTTTAACGCTGCGATGGGCTGTCGATGCTGTCTTATGAGGTAGAACCTCGTGACACACGCAAATAACGGTGTAGGAAGGTGAGTAGGCAAGGTGCAGGAGGTGGGAGGCAAATGAAAGGGATTTTCGAATTAGCTAAATTTGAAGAACCCGAAACCCGAAACCCCTGCGCATCAGTTTCGGTTCCATTTTCACAAAAGAAAATCAATGCTCTACGAGTCTTGTTTAGAGTGCGCAGTCCAATAAGCTCGGAACTGTGAATCGTATTTTCTGGGTGGAAGCACTTCAGAATGTGCTTGGTGGGTGGTGTTGCGTTGTCTCTGCACACCAGGTGTAGCCTAGAAGCAGAAAGAAACAACAGTTCTACGCGATCTAGCCAAATGGTTTTCCAACACCACCCTACCCCGGGCATGTGATATTTCTGTGAGGACACGCTACAGTACTTAATGTTTTGACAATAGCTGGGTGTGTACAGCTGCATGGTGCACAGATGCATCAGAGAGCACTCCAGGCGATCAGATCACGAACATCGTGACGTCACTACCACGTGACACACTGTTAGTGATAGGCTAATATGAGCTCGCACGTGAACACAAAAATATTATGATAATGTGCTGGGGATTCTGGTTTGCGGGTTCGGATACGTTCGCGTCATTTTGGAACCAGGAGAATGGCAGGCCTCGCAAACCACGCTGGACTCCGTAATATCCACGTGGATTGACTGCTGCTGATAAGAGCGTGTCCGAAATGAAGCGTCGAACGGATGTCGATGGATGTCGGTTAATTTCTACCCTCGGATCGAGAGTTCCAACCGTCAAGATTTACCGACATCGGATGTCGACGGATATCAACTTCACTTCGGACCCGCCCTAAGCTGTTCCGCAGCAGGGGGCATGATATTGTACACTCATTTCTCAACCTGCTCACCTTTCGCAATCGCTGAATACATTACTTGTTTATTGCATGCAGGTGGCATAAAGCGTACCTTGGAACCCACAGGCAAAGCCGCATCGGGTGACGGACTGGCTCTGGGGCATAATATTACCCTTATCGCCGGATACCATTTCCAACCGTTGTTTTCAGCGCTAATGTGCTGCTTGGGTAACGTGCATCACCTCAATTAACCGTTTTTCTACAAATTGTTTCTGAAGGTGGTGGCGTTCTGCAACTCGTTTACGTTGTGCAACCATAAGCTCTGCTAGCGCAAATGAGGGTGTACAGTATTCTTGCGAAGCACTGAGACCACGAAACCCCTAGTGCATCTGGGCATTACGAAAAAACTGTGCAGAATATGGATCAAGGTTTGCATTGCACAAGGTTGTTTCTGGAAGGTTCATTCGGCTGCCAGCGTCAGCTGGGATGAATTGTGCGAACTGCACCAACTTCCCCTCGATAGAGAATCTCGACTCTGTACAAAATGCCCCTCAGTGTTGCATACACGACGCGAATGTTGTACTCACTCGCAAATTTCATACACTGAGGTACGTGAAGTAAGGGCGTGTTACCTCAAAAATTCAAAAAAAATCTTGGTTCGAACAAACAATAGGTACACGCTTCGCGGCTTCTTGTGAGGTCTTCGCCAAGTCTCCGTTAGCTCGGCCAAAAAGTCGCTAAATTGCACAGATCTGTCACGTCCAGCATGAAACATCGTTTGCTGTTCGAATGAGGCCGTTCGGACAGAATGATATAGAGCACCTGCGACGCCTGCGACCAAAAACGAATAACTGATTTTGTAACTGGCGATTCCTAAGTTTCTCTCGTCATGAATCAAAACCATCTAGCGATGGTTGTGGGACGTCGTCTGTTGGGCGACGTCGCGTGTTCGATCACCTCTGTCACCTGACGTGACAGCCTGTCACATTTCACCCGATTTTCACATCTTGTTCGACCATCAGAAGACACACAGATGAGAAAATGAGAACGAGAATGAATGAACTATGAATGAACTGAGTACAAATACTAACCCTAATTGGGTTGTACCCCTTGTGGACTACCCCACTATAGCATACACAATATGCAAAAGCTATATGTTCTGACACACCCCCATAGGCAAAGTGGGGGAGAACAAGGGGTCACAAGACCAGTCAAGCAAAGCAAAGCAAAGCAAAGCAAAGCAAGCTCAAGGTGGATCACAAAGTCACCACACAGTCCGAGCACAAGGTCAAGGCCACAAGGCCAGTTCACATGAAGGGGTAGACAGATGTATATAATGCTAAACAAGCAAGAGCAGGTATATATATATGCAAGAGTACAAGCAAGGTCAAGAGGTGAGCAAGTGAGGCAAGACTGGGACAAGTCCCAGCTGAGTGCAGAAGCGCTGATGATCACAAGGCGGAAGTGCCTAGGTGAAAACATCAGCAGTGTTGGCCTCAGAGGCCACGTACGCAAGTCGCAACTGACCACGCTGCTGCAGCTCACAAGCAAGAAAGTAGCGGAGAGCAATGTGCTTCGTTCTGTGCTCCAGGCGCTGCTCACGACACAAGGCCAGCATGGCCTTCTTGTCTACGTACAGCACTGGAGGAGAACGAGGCGACTCTCCAAGGTCGGTCAGCAGGTAGGTGAGCCAGCGAAGCTCCTGTGCAGCCATGGCCCCCGGCGTAGATCTCAGCCTCACATCTGGAGCCGAGAACAGAGGACGAGCGAGTAGCCCGCCACGAAACAGAGCCAGAACCAAGACTGAAGGTGTAACCCTGGGACGACCGCTGAGTAGCCTGGTCGTCAGCCCAAGAAGCGTCCGCGTGCCCAGTGAGGACCACTGGACTCCGCCCTCCAAGCACTAGCCCCATGCCCGAAGTACTGCACAAGTAGCGCAAACACCCTCTTCGCTGCAGCCATGTGCTCTGGTCTGTGTCTCCCAGGAGCAACATAGCGTGCAAGAATGCTAAGAGGGTATGGAAGGTCAGGTCGTGTGCAGGTCATCAGGTACATGAGGCAGCCAACAAGCTCTTGGTACGGGCCACTCGACTCTACGGACTCATCCGAAGGCAGAGCTGAGAGCGAGTGGCGAGTAGACAGAGGAGTGGCCTGAGGCGAGGAGTACGTGAAGCCGAAGCGCTGAAGGACCTGCTGCACCATGTGTGACTGAGTCAAGGTAATGGTGCGGCGTGCTCTGTCCCGGATGATCTGCAAGCCAAGGTAGCTGCGCACTTCACCCAGGTCTGTGCACGTGTGTCTCTTCTGCAGCTCGGACTTCACGTAGGCGAGTCCAGCAGTGTCAGCTGTGGCAAAGACCAAGTCGTCGACGTATACGAGGATGTAGAACGGCGGCAGAGAGGTGTCGGTGCGCAGAAACAACGACGGGTCAGCAGTAGAGGGAGCAAACCCAAGAGCCCCAAGCGTAGTCCTCAGTGTGTCGTGCCACTCACGTGGTGCCTGGCGGAGACCGTAGACTGGTCGTCGGAGGCTCCACTGGGTGCCAGGAGGGAAAGTCCCAGTGAAGCCAGGTGGACGGCGCAGCCAGATCTCCTCGTGCAGGCTACCCTGCAAGAAAGCAGTGCTGAAGTCAAGAGAGTGAAGCTCGTAGTCCGCGCTGAGCGGCTATGTGTCAGCAGCACCCGAAGAGTGGTCATCTTCGGGGTGGGAGAGAAGGTCTGAAAGTAGTCAACTCCCTGCCGCTGACTGAAGCCACGAGCGAGGTACCGCGCCTTGAAGACAGGTGGAGAGCCTGGCGGCCGCTTCACCCTGAAGATCCACATGCCACTGACGATGTTCGCCCCAGGAGGGGGAACCGCGTCAACGTAGGTGCCTGTGGACTTCCAGGAAGCCATCTCTGCATCCATAGCTGCCTGCCACTGAGAGGAGTAGGGACCCTCTACGGCCTCCGCGTAGGAGCGCGGAGTCGGGATGTCTAGTGCATCCGGGTCTCCCTCAGGAGCAAGCAGTACAGACGCGAGATGAGGTGAAGCAGCAGCCAGAGACTGTAACTCCTCCTGCCTGTCCTCTAGGACGTCCGTGCCTAAGAGCACACTCACCCCCGACGGACGGAGGACAGACAGACGCAGACTCAGCAACAAGGACTAGCAGCGTAGTCGTAGACGACAGCGAGTAGCAAAGTCGACGAGCTCAGCGACAAGAGCAGACGCAGCAGTGGACTCAAAAGAGGGGTCGGTGACGACAGTAGCAAGGAGACGCGTGACAGTAGGACTGGCAGCACGAAGGGAGTCTGACTCAGGGTCGGCAAGCACAAGAAGAGAGGACTCAGGAGGAGAAGGCAAAGGGGCACGCAGAGGAGCAGTGGACGGACGCAGAGACATCCGGTGCGTGCCAGGGACAGGAGGATGACGCTGACGCGAACCGCGACCACTAGCGCGAGCAGCACGAACAGGCGACGCGGGACGAGACGCAGGCTCACGACGCTCAGCAAGACCTCCAGTAGGACCAGTGTAAGGAGAGGGAGCAGGCAGTGGGAGGCGGGCTCTAAATGTGACTGAGACTGGACAGGCGGTGGACACTCTACAGGAGGAGAAAGACCAAGAACCTGCTGCAGGAGCGGAACGAAGTACGGCCGAGGCCGCGCGCCAACTCCAGACACAGCAGGGACAGCACCAGCACCCTCAGAGGCTGCACCAGCGCCAACAGCACCTCCAGCTGCAGGACCTCCAGCAGCACCACCAGCACCCGGAGCAGGACCACCGCCAGGACGGACAGCAGTAGTCTCAGCACCAACACCCTCAGCAGCTCTAGCTCCAGTCGGACCCGCAGGCTCAGCAGCTCCGGGACCGGCGGCACCAGCACCCTCAGCGGCCGAAGAAGCTCCAGCTCCAGCAGTACGGCTCCACCGGCGAGTAAACCACCCGCGCAGCTCCTGTGGAGAGAGGGGCTCCCGCCGAGACAAAGCACCCGGAGAACCTCCAGACTCAGCATCGCCAGACGCCACAAGGGTAGGTCCAGCGACCGCTGGCTCCGCACCTCCAGGCTCAGCAGCTCCCAAACGCAGCACCCCCTGGCTCAGCACTCCCAGGCTCAGCACCCCCAGGCTCAGCACCCCCAGGCCCAGCACCCCCAGTCGCAGTACCCCCAGGCTCAGCACCCCCAGTCGCATCACCCCCAGACTCAGCACCCCCAGGCTCAGCACCCTACTGCGCGCAGCACCCCAGAGTCAGCACCCCCAGGCTCAGCACCCGCAGCAGTACCAGAGTCACCAGCAACCTCGACCGGCTCGACTGCGTCTACCTGGGACACACCTGAAGGGGCAGGACCCTGAGGGTGAAGGGGGTCTACCTGGGGGGGACCTGGCACGAGGAAGTGCGGTGGCGGGGGGAGGGAAGGAGTGCGGTAGGGGAAGAGGCGGTAGAAGGGGACTGACTCGTCGAACGTGACGTCCTGGGAGGACAGAACACGACGAGAGGAGGGGTGGTAGAACTGCCACCACTGGTGCGTCAGGGGGGGAAGCCAAGGAAGACATAGGGAGCAGCACGAGGGGACAGCTTGTCCGTAGACAAGTCGCGGACAAACGCCCGAGATCCCCAGACACGGAACGCAGACGCATCGCCGACCTTCCCCGTCCACAGCAGAGCTGGGGAGGTCTCCGGCCGGGAGACCCTGGGCTGAAGGTTGATCTGATGCGCCGCGTACCGAACCGCAAACGGCCACAGAAAATGGGGGGCAGCCGCATGCATCATGGACGTACGAGCGACGTCCATGACCATGCCAATGCGGCGCTCAGCAATCCCATTTTGCTGTGGAGAGTCCGGAAGCGTGAAGGTCTGGCGGATGCCTCGCGCACGACAGAAGGGTCGCAGAAGGCCCGAGGAGAACTCTCTGCCTCGGTCAGAGTACAGACGCAGAACAGGAAAGTCCGAGCCGAAGCTCCTCTTGAGCTGGAGACGAGCTGAGCGGATCCAGTCGATCAACACCGCAGTGACATCACCCTTGCTGCGCAAGGGGAAGACTGTGGTGTAACGCGAGTAGTCGTCAACCACCAGTAGGAAGTAGCGCTCGTGACCCTGTCCACGGACGCGGGCCGGGCCCCACACGTCCAAGTGAAGCGTCTGCAGCGGAGCCTCTGTCGGGGGAAACTGAGAGGAGTGAGGGGCAGCCCGGAGCCGCCCCTCGACACAGGGGACACAGGAAGGACCAGGCCGCGAAGGAAGGGGAGGGAGGGACTGGGGGAGACCAGAGACAAGGACACGGGAGGCCATGCCCCGAAGACGAGGCAGGGAGGGGTGACCAAGGCGGTGGTGCCACAGGAGAGTCTCGTGAGACAGGAGGCGACACGAGCAGGGGGCAAGACTCAGGAACAGACCTGGACGCAGCAGCAAGCACCTGGACCCGACGCAGCTACCTGGCCAGACGCAGAGACAGGAGGAGACGCAGTGGTCAGGGTGTAGAGACTCGACCCCGGCCTGCGTGAAAACGTGGCCAGGTGTCGGCTTGTGCGGGCATCCAAGCAGTGGGTCACCTGCTGACTCGCAGGAGTGAACTGGTCAACCCCCGCATCCTGCAGGTCAGCACCACTCACCAAGTTCGTCAGAACGAGGGGAGGTACAGACCAGACAAGGTGCCCGAGGGGGCAGCAGGACACGGGAGGACTGTGGAAAAGTGAGAGAGGACAGGACCCCAATAGGGGTCAGCCAGGGAGACTGCAACCCGGCCGACCCAAGCGCTGCGTGAGTGTGGTGCGGTCCTCGAAGAAGGAGCGAGAAGCCCCCCGAGTCAAGCGTGAAGGTGAGGGAGGCCGAAGCCGACGCGGTACCTGAGAGCGCAGCCTCACCAGTACCTGAGGGCGCAGACGCGCTGGCACACCAGAGCAACAGCCTCACAAGCACCTAGCGCAGCAGTACCTATGCCCGGGTCGGGCGAGAAACACCGGTAACAGTCACCCTCATCACTAATAGTCACAGCATACATGGCAGCAAGGATAGCATCAAAGTAAAGATCATAGATAGCTACGCCTGCCCTAGACAGCTCTCCCCAGCGGGGGATCTCACTAGCCTCGGGGAACTGCTGACGCCAAGCGTCCGTCAGGCGGCCAAAGCAGCGCTGGGTGGGGGTGGGCACACCCACACTGCTCACCCGCGCGGTCGCCGGAGCGAGGACGTAGGTGCACGGACCAAAACCCCCACCACGCTGACGCTGCGTGTACCACTCAAACGGAGCTGCTGAGGGGGGGGGGATGTCCCGAGAACGCTGCTGCTGCTGCTGCTGGCGGGCGGTGACCACCACCAGAGCCGCTCCGCTGCGAGGCAACCACCCCGACCAGCTCCACCTCCTCCCCGCCACCGCCGCCTCCACCGCCGCCACCACCCGCCACCATCCGCTCCCACCGCTACCCGCCGCCCCCGCCGCCTCCGCCTCACTGCCGCCGACCACCACCACCACCTCCGCCACCACTCCCACCGCCAACCCCACTCCCTCCGCCCGACTCCACCGCCACCGTCCACCACCCCGCTAGCTCCACCCGCGCCCTTGCCCCCCTTGCCCTTGCCAGAGCGGCGTCTCCCGCTAGTGCAGACGCCGCAACCGACCGACTCAAGACCAAGTAGGTCGGCCGCAGACAGCAGAGGCAACAGAGGGCAACAGGGGGGAAGGGGAACACCCCTCAAAGATGGGGGTGCGAGGGTCACCACGAGAGGCTCCTACAGCGACTATGCTCTTCTCCGCTGCTAGGAGGGCCTTCTCTAGGAGGTCAACAGTGAGAGTGGTGGGACAGACTGAGAGAAAGTGGTCCCTGACTACGCGAAGGGAGTCAGGGAGGCGGGTGACTATGTAATAGAGAGTGATGTACATGGGGGGGGGGGTTCTTGGCGCAGAACTCAGCAGGAAGCGCGGCGCGGTAGCGAGTGTCACTAGTGCGGAGGTGCGTAATGAGGTCAGCAACTGTGGGAAATGCAGCAAGGTCAGGGAAGAGGTACGGTAGCATGAGGCGGCTCAGTGCAGCAGTGGCAGGGGAAGAGTAGCGCGCAACTACAGCGTCGTACAAGGTCTGAGCACTCTTGTACTGAATAATTGCATGCGCTCAGTGGTAGGCAGGTGGCCACGCACAGCAAGACGTGCAGCAGCATCGCGGGTGGCCCACTGAGAGCGAACAGTGGGGTCAGCATCAGCAGCAGGGGCAGGAGAGGCGCCAGAGGTGAGGTCAAAGAGAGAAAGACCGTCCGCCCTATTGCACTGTAAGAACAGCTGCAGGTTGTCGACCCAGACCTCAAAGTCAATGGCTCGACCCTCAGCGTCAAAAGTGAGGACACTAGGGGTAGCCATGACGACGGTAGACTAGCAGTGCAAGCTGTAGGGGAAGGGCACGAAGTGACAGAGAGGGTGTGCTCACACGGACAGGGCTGCTCGGGCGGCTCAACTGTAGGGCGGCTCGGCGGCTGGGCGGCTTCGGCTGCGGGGCGGCTCGACTGCTGGGCGGCTCGGCGGCTCGGCGGCTCGGCGGCTGGGCGGCTCGGCTGCACGGCGGCTCGGCTGGTGGGCGGCCGGGCGGCTCGGCGGCAGGGCGGCTCGGCTCCTCTGGTACAGGGCGGCGCGGCGGTCGGCGGCTCGGTGCGCGCTGCTGTAGGAGGGGAGAGCGGCGGGGGCCGCAGCAGACGGGCGGCGGGGGCCCGTTGACGTAGGGCGGCGGGGCCGGGTGAAGTAGGGCGGCGGGGCCCTTGAAGTAGGGCGGCGGGGCCCTTGAAGTAGGGCGGCGGGGCCCTTGAAGTAGGGCGGGCGGGGCCGCAGGTGTAGGGCGGCGGGGCCGCAGCAGACGGGCGGCGGGGCCGCAGACGTAGGCGGCGGGGGCCGCTGAAGTAGGGCGGCAGGGCCCGTTGAAGTAGGGCGGCGGGGCCGCGAAGTGGGGCGGCGGGGCCGCGAAGTGGGGCGGCGGGGGCCGCAGCAGACGGGCGGCGGCGGGGCAGCTGAAGAAAGGGCGGCGGGGCCGCGAAGTGGGGGCGGCGGGGCCGCAGCAGACGGGCCGGCGGGGCCGCTGAAGCATGGCGGCGGGGCCGCGAAGTGGGGCGGCGGGGCCGCGAAGTGGGGCGGCGGGGCTGCTGAACAGGGCGGCGGGGCCCGTGAAGTAGCAGGGAGTTAGGGCGGCAAGGCCGTAGAGTAGGGCGGCAAGGGCCGCGACGTAGGGCGGCGGGGCCACGAAGTAGGGCGGGCGGGGCCGCAGGAGTAGGGCGGCGAGGCCGGCAGTTAGGGCGGCGGGGGTCGCGACGTAGGGGCGGCGGGGCCGCGAATGCGGGTGGCGGGGCCACGCTAGTAGGTGGCGGGGCCGCACGAACGGGCGACGGGGCCGCTAAGGTAGGGAGGGCCGCTAGGGTGTAGGGGCCGCTAGGGCGGCTACGACGAGGTGAGAGCGCGACTCCGGGCGGAGGCGCGCTTCGGGCAGGAAAAAAAATTCGAAATTTGGTGGGCCCTAGGCACAGTTTCCCACAGGGGAACCTGCTCGATACCATGAGAAAATAGAACGAGAATGAATGAACTATGAATGAACTGAGTACAAATACTAACCCTAATTGGGTTGTACCCCTTGTGGACTACCCCACTATAGCCTACACAATATGCAAAAAGCTATATGTTCTGACAACAGAAGTATACAGAAGTACTACACCTTACTGCGTACAAAGACAAGCCAGTGACAAATGAAAAATTTAGCTTGCGAATGGATTGCCAGCATCAGCAGCAGCCCCCAACAACACATCTGTCAGAACTTATATTATGTAACTGCCTGTAGCTGTAGTTAGTGTAGTTATTTAAATCTGTAGGTGGTGCACCTCTTCCTTGTGTTTCCTTGCTATATGTTCCTTGAACCTATAATGAAACCACCTTTTCACCTTTCCAACTTTTCTCGACTCTCCCCTCCCTAGGCAAAACCCATCGATACCTAAGTTGGGCCTAGGCTTTCTAAGCCTAGGCCTAGTTACTACTCAGCTCATTCTCGCTTATTTTAACATGGTTATCAGAGCAGTTTCGTCCTGGCCTATGGGCCGCCCAATTCTTCCGCTGCTGGATTTCTGGTCACGTGCCTCGGCGCGTGACGTTTTACTTTTCTACCCGTCGCGGACACCGCCCCCTTTGGCGCCTGCGGCGGTGCACTTGGCGCCCGCGGACCCGCCTCTGGCGCCGCGGCGGTGCCCTTTGCCGTCGCGGACCCCCCTTTGGCGCCCGCGGCGGTGCACTTGGCGCCCGCGGACCCGCCTCTGGCGCCCGCGGCGGTGCCCTTTGCCGTCGCGGACCAGCCTTTGGCGCCCGCTGCGGTGCCCCTTGGCGCCGCCGGGACCCGCCTCTGGCACCCGCGGCGGTGCCCTGCGCCATCGCAGACCCGCCCCTGGCGCCCGCGGCGGTGCCCTTGAGCCGCCGCGGACCCGCCCTTGGCGCCTGCGACGGTGCTTTCCGCACTTGCATTCCCTGCAGCTGCCCCTGACCTACCTGCATCGACCCTATCTAGCCGCTCTGCGGCTTTCTTCCCGCCCACCCCCTCCTCCTTCATCTCCCTGCAGCCGTGGGGGGAGGGTATGGGGGTGGCGGGTGTTGGAGTCGTGGGTCGTACCCTTCCCTTCCCCTCCTCCTCCTTTTGTTCCCACTGCTGCAGCTGCCGCTGGGGGGGAGGGTGTGAGGGTGTGGGGGAGCAGGGGGAGAGGCGCCGGGGTGGCGGGTGTGAGGCAACCAGCAGCCGTCCCTCCACCTCTCCTCTCTCCCCCCCCTCTCTGCTGCTCCTGCAGCAGTGTGGGGGAGGGGAAGGAGGAGGGTGAGAAGATGGAGGGGGTGACCTACTTGTGTCAGCCCGCCTGCAGTTCCTGCTGTTGCTTGTTCTTTATTATTTTGCATGTGTACACCTGCAGGTTGTATTCTACACAAACTCCTGCTGCAGGCAGTTATGGGGGAGTGTCAGAACTTATATTATGTAACTGCCTGTAGCTGTAGTTAGTGTAGTTATTTAAATCTGTAGGTGGTGCACCTCTTCCTTGTGTTTCCTATGCTATATGTTCCTTGAACCTATAATGAAACCACCTTTTCACCTTTCCAACTTTTCTCGACTCTCCCCTCCCTAGGCAAAACCCACTCGATACCTAAGTTGGGCCTAGGCTTCTAAGCCTAGGCCCTAGTTACTACTCAGCTCATTCTCGTTCTTTCTTTCACAACATCCAGTGTGTGGATCAGGCATGTCGATTCAAGGGCATATGCCCTTAATGCCCTGAACATTCCGGGCAACTTTCGCTCCAGCTCGACTGCCAAAAGTGTTAGAATCGCACTGCACCTGTGCCACTAAGTGCCGCGCTCGACCCGCCCCAGATGTGTTAAGGGCCCTAACCAGGCCTTCCCCTGTCTCGAAGTTTTGATTTCTGGTTGTAGGACCCATCACCCCCCCAAATCCTGCTTGACCCCACCCACTTTCTCCTTAGGTTGCACGAGAGGAGTGGATTTTTCCCTTAGCGTTTTCTAGCCAATCCTGTGTTTGTAAAGCGTCTAAGTCAGCTTGGAGCACCCGAATTGTCCCTTATTGTCTAAGTGTCCCCCCCCCCCCCCCCCCCCTTTCCTCCTTGGGTTGCACGAGAGGAGTGGATTTTCCCTTAGCGTTTTCTAAGCCAGCTTGGAGCACCCGAATTTCCCCTTAGCATCTGAGTGTCCCCCCCCACCCCCCCCCTTTCTCCTTAGGTTGCACGAGAGGAGTGGATTTTTCCCTTAACATTTTCTAGCCATCCTGCGTTAGTGAAGTGTCTAAGTAAGCTTGGAGCACCCGAATTTTCCCTTAGCGTCTTTAAGTGTGCCCCCCCCCCCCCCCCCCCCCCCCCCTCCTTTCTCTGAGGTTGCACGAGAGGAGTGGATTTTTCCCTTAGCGTTTTCTACCATCCGTGTTTGGAAAGTCAGCTTTAGAGCACCCAAAATGTCCCTTCGCGTCTAAGTGCAAACTCTTCACAGGCCCGGATTTTAAGTTTTCACTTTGGGGTGCGCCCGTGACCGTTAAGGGCCGCCCAACGCTCAGCTACATCAAAAATAGGGTCAGATGGGAGGAGCTGGGGAGCGCAAGTATGGGTCCCAGGAACTTCGACAGGCCTGGTGTGGATACATAGTTCCTGGCTGGAATTTAAAGTTGTGGGCCCTTCTCAAACTGCGGCAAATGTAGTGTACGCGAGAATCTTTCTTAATGAATCCTAATTTGCTCCCTCGACGTGCCACGGAGGTAGCTGTCATCTCACCATTCAAAGCCACAATCTTTTCAGACTTGCACGCGCAATACTCACGTGACCGATGTCACGTCCCCCCCACATAAACCAATTCACCCTCCGTCGTGAATGCAAGTAATATCTCTCTAAACAAAATGACAGATGACTTTCCTCGTAAGAACGCGATCCTTAGTAGCCCGCGGCGGGGATCACGCACTCTTATATATTTCAGCAGTTCCAGCAGCAGATTGACACGCTTGCGGAATATTAAGAGAAGCTGCGGCAACTCTACTGCAAGACTTGCGACTTCTGTTGTTGTAAGCCACTCGCTCGCACCTGGCGGGAGCGGAATATTACCACCACATGCAAAGCAGCAAAGGCAAGCAGCGAACGATGATATTTTCTGAGAGGAGGCACCACAAATTCATCGAAGAACAGTTTGTGGCTGTCCTTGGGATTCGTGAGTCTCGAAGGGGCCCTTACCAGGCACTGTGAGCTAATGGCCAGTCTGAGGTAGGCCGTTTAGCGTCTCTGTTAGCAATTGAAGTCAGCAGGCTGAGGGGACCTTTCGTCTTGAAATGAGCTTATCCGAGCATTTCCCTCGCGCAGCAAAGACTCTATTTTTTTCTTTCGAGTGATGCTTTGAGCAATGGTGGATTGATCTGGCTTTTCAAATTCGGCTATGTAACTAGACTCTTTTTGTTTGCGCCGCAACATTCCTCACCGTGACAACGTCGCGCGGCGAACGTAGTTGAACTCTCTGCATTTCGCCACCATCAGCACTCTCCACCGGAGAGTGGAGCCTTTTGCTGGCAGCACTCTGCTGGCAGCAGCCTGCTGGGAGCCGCGGGAGCTTTTCTGCTTGACAAGAACTTACTACTGCGTACTACTGAATACTAGTAGTATTCAGAGGCGCCGAGCCTTTTGAACCTTACAACTAGTAGTTGTAAGCCCGCAGGGGCTAGTACTAGTACTAGAAATGGTGATCCCTTCGCCATCATCACCATCATCTTCACATCAGCACGTCCAATCCAACGCGCAAACGCCGCCAGCGCCGGCGCCGGCGGCGCGCAATCCAGCAGCGCTGCTGCTTCACGATGAGTCGCTGCCGGTACACGATGAGTCGCTGCCGCTGCACCGATGAGTCGCTGCCACAGCACAATGAGTCGCTGCCGCTGCACAATGAGCCACTGCCGCAGCAGTCGGCGCGCTTCTCTGTGAACCCCTCCCTGGGCGCTTCCGCCTCCTCCGCCACCTGTGCCGCCGCCACCGCCTCCACAGCTCCCGCCGCTGGGCCAGCCCGGGGGAGTAGTATTTTGCAGAATTTGTCAGAATATTATCTTATGTTCTAGCCTGTAGTGGGGTGCTCTATAGCGAGTACAACCTTTCTAGGGTTTGCTATTTGTATCCCCATTTCTGCTAGTTCAACCCTCTTTCTTTCTTCTAATTTTGTCATGGTATCAGAGCGGGTCTCGGGTTCGAATCCGGTGTATGCACATGTTGGCCGTTGCCACTGTGCTCAGTCCTGGGCCTCCCAGTGTGGGGGGGTGTCAGTAGAGCTACACTGTGAGATCCCGATCGATCCTAGGGGGGGTTACAGGCGCGGTTGCCTGGGGGGTTATGGGCGCACTGACCCGCTACTGAAACAAAGCCCTTTTTATCCCAATGGTCTAGTGGTTGGGATTCTGACATGGTATCAGAGCTGCATGGGGAAGCTGCATGGAGGTTGCCGTACTGATGTCCGCAGCACCTGTAGTCCGGGGCGCTGTCCCGGTAGCCCAGTGAGCTAGACTTCTACGCCAGCCGCCCGTGGGTCCGTTGCCCGTCTGCCGCTACTTGAGCCGCGGGGCCTGTTACTCCTGTAGTCCGGGCGCTGTCCGGTAGCCGCTGTGCCAGTCTGCCTCCTGTTGCCCGTGTGTCTGCAGCTTCAGCCGTCGCCTCCTATCTCCTCTCCCCTCACTCTCTCTCCTCCTCCTCACTTGCCCGTTGTGACTACCACTAGCTTTGCTCATAATTGTGAACTCTAAACTATTTCTTCTTGAACTTGTGCTCAGATTGTGTGGTGACATTGTGATCCACCCTGAGCTTGTACTGCTTTGCCTGCTCTGCTGATTACACCCCACTTTGGCTATGGGGGTGTGTCAGAATATTATCTTATGTTCTAGCCTGTAGTGGGGTGCTCTATAGCGAGTACAACCCTTCTAGGGTTTGCTATTTGTATCCCCATTTCTGCTAGTTCAACCCTCTTTCTTTCTTCTAATTTTGTCAGAATTTGCCGATTCTCCCCTACCAAGTGCTCCTTGAATACGATCCGCCACTGGGAGACCCTCTTGCCCTATTGGATCTGCCTATACCGGAGCAAACCGGATGACTTTCATCCTCCTCCTCCCTCTCCACCATTCACACGTCCGCAGTCTCTCTCCATCCTTCCCCATTCCTCCTCCCTTCTCCAATCCTGCCTTCTCCTATCCTCCCCTCTCCAGTTCTCCCTTCCCCAGGGGCGCTTCCTGTCCCTCTCCTCCATTCTGTCAGAACATATATATAGCTTATACTATTGTGTAGGCTGTAGTGGGGTATCCCATAGGGGGTACAACCCAGTTAGGGTTTCCTATTTGTACTCACTTCATTCATAGTTCATTCATTCTCATTCTATTCTCAACATGGTATCGAGCAGGTTCCCCCGCGGGAACTGTGCTTAGGGCCCACCACCTTCAAAACTTTTTTTTCTGCCCGGAGCGCGCTCCGGGCCCTTTGCTCTCTCCTTTTTGGCCTGCCCTGCGGCCCCCCTAGACGCCCGCGCGAGCCGCCTTTTGCCGCCCGCGCACCGCCCGTCTCGGCACCTAGCCGCCCGCGCCCGCCCGTTCAGGCACCTAGCCGCCCGCGCGCCGCCCGTCCCGGCCCTTAGCCGCCCACGCGCCGCCCGTCAGGGCTCCTAGCCGCCAGCGCGCCCGCCCGTTTCGGCCCCTAGCCGCCAGCGCGCCGCCCGTTCAGGCCTCTAGCCGCCAGCGCGCTCGCCCGTTCAGGCCCCTAGCCGCCAGCGCGCCGCCCGTTCAGGCCCCTAGCCGCCCGCGCGCCGCCCGTCAGGGCTCCTAGACGCGCACGCGCCGCCCGTTCAGGCCCACGGCCGCCCGCGCGCCGCTCGTCACGGCCCCTCGCCACCTGCGCGCCGCCCGTCCCGGCCTCTAGCCACCCACGCGCGCCCGTCCCGGCCCCTAGCCGCCCACGCGAGCCCGTCCCGGCCCTTAGCCGCCCTCGAGCGCCCGTCCCGGCCCCTAGCCACCCACGCGCGCCCGTCCCGGCCCCTAGCCGCCCACGCGAGCCCGTCCCGGCCCTTCGCCGCCCTCGAGCGCCCGTCCCGGCCCCTAGCCACCCACGCGCGCCCGTTCCGGCCCCTCACCGCCCGCGCGCGCCGCCCGACCCGGTCCCGAGCCGCCCTGTGCCGCCCGTCCCGGCCGCGCTCTCCCGTCCCTGCTGCACGACGCTGTCCCGCCCCCCCGCGCCGCCCGCCAGCCGCCGTGCGACCTGAGCCGCCCGAGCCGTCTCCGCAGCTGAGGAGCCGAGCCGCCCGAGCCGCCTGTGTCGCTGTCTGCTCGAGCCGCCCGAGCCGCCCGCGCGCCGCCCGAGCCGCCCGAGCCGCCCGAGCCGCCTGCACCGCCTGAGGAACCGAGCCGCTGGTCCTGCGAGGCTGCTGTTGCTGCTGAGCCGGTTGAGCTGCTGTGTTGCTGTGCTGCTGTGCTACTGCGCTGCCCGACCCGTCCTGTCTGGTGAGACCGTCTACTGCTGTCATGGCTACCCCTAGTGTCCTCGCTTTTGACGCTGAGGGTCGCGCCATTGACTTTGAGGTCTGGGTCGACGACTTGCAGCTGTTCTTGCAGTGCGATAGAGCAGACGGCCTTTCTCTCTTTGACCTCACTTCTGGCGCCTCTCCTGCCCCTGCTGCTGATGCTGATGCCACTGTGCGCTCTCAGTGGGCTACCCGCGATGCTGCTGCACGTCTTGCTGTGCGTCGCCACCTCCCTACCTCTGAGCGCGCGCACTTTAGTCAGTACAAGAGTGCTCAGACCTTGTACGACGCTGTAGTTGCGCGGTACTCTTCCCCTGCCACTGCTGCACTGAGCCGTCTCATTCTTCCCTACCTCTTTCCTGACCTCTCTGCCTTTCCCACTGTCGCTTACCTCATTACGCACCTCCGCACTAGTGACACTCCCTACCGCGCCGCCCTTCCTGCTGAGTTCTGCGCTAAGAACCCCCCCCCCATGTACATCACTCTCTACTACGTAGTCGCGCGCCTCCCTGACTCTCTTCGCGTAGTCAGGGACCACTTTCTCGCAGTCTGTCCCACCACCCTCACTATTGACCTCCTCGAGAAGGCCCTCCTCGCGGCGGAGAAGAGCATCGTCGCTGTAGGAGCTTCTCGGGGTGACCCTCGCACCCCCATCTTTGAGGGGTGCTCTCCTTCCCCCCTACTGCCCTCTGTTGCCTCTGCTGCTGCTGCCGACCTGCTTGGTCTTGAGTCGGTCGGCGCGGCGTCTGCCCCTAGTGGGCGACGCCGCTCTGGCAAGGGCAAGGGAGGCAAGGGCGCGGGTGGAGCTGGAGGGGGCGGTGGAGGTGGCGGTGGAGGCGGCGGAGGGAGTGGGGGTGGCGGCGGGAGTGGTGGAGGGGGTGGTGGTGGTAGTGGTGGCAGCGGCGGCGGAGGCGGCGGAGGTGGCGGCAGCGGTGGTGGTTGCGGCAGCGGTGGCGGTGGAGGCGGTGGAGGGGGCGGAGGAGGAGGCGGTGGTGGCGGAGGGGGTGGAGCTGGTCGGGGTGGTACCCAGCAGCGGAGCGGCGGTGGTGGTGGTCAGCGCCCGCAGCAGCAGCAGCAGCAGCGTTCGCGGGACATCCCTCCGCCCCAGCAGCTCCGTGAGTGGTACGCTCGGCGTCAGAGGGGTGCGGGTGCTGGTCCGTGTGCCTACGTCCTTCGTTCCGGCGACCGCGCGGGTGAGCAGTGTGGGGGTGCCCACCCCACCCAGCGCTGCTTTGGCCGCCTGACGGACACTTGGCGTCAGCAGTTCCCCGAGGCTAGTGAGATCCCCCGCTGGGATGAGCTTCTTAGGGCTGGTGTAGCGATCTTTGATCTTGACTTTGATGCTATCCTTGCTGCTATGTATGCTGTGACTATTAGTGAGGAGGGTGACTGTTACCGGTGTTTCCCGCCCGACCCGGGCATTGGTACTGCTGCGCTAGGTGCTTGTGAGGCTGCTGCTCTAGGTGCCAGTGCGTCTGCGCTCTCAGGTATTGGTGAGACTGCGCTCTCACGTACTGCGTCGCCTTCGTCCTCCCTCACTTTCACACTTGACTCCGGGCTTCTCGCTCCTTCTTTCGAGATCGCACCACCCTCACACCGCTTAGTCGGCCGGTTGCAGTCTCCCTGGCTGACCCCTCTGGGGGTCCTGTCCTCTCTCACTTTTCCACTGTCCTCCCGTGTCCGGCTGCCCCCTCGGGCACCCTGTCTGGTCTGTACCTTCCCTCGTTCTCGACGAACTTGGTGAGTGGTGCGGACCTACAGGATGTGGGGGTTCACCAGTTCACTCCTGCGAGACAGCGGGTGACCCACTGCACGGACGCACGCACAGGCCGGCACCTGGCCACGTTCTCGCGTCGGCCGGGGTCGAGCCTCTACACCCTGACCACTACGTCTCCTCCTGTCCCTGCGTCTGGTCAGGTAGCTGCGTCAGGTCAGGTGTTTGCTGCTGCGTCCCGGTCTGGCCCTGAGTCTGCCCCCTGTTCGTGTCGCCTCCTGTCTCACGAGACCCTCCTGTGGCACCACCGTCTGGGCCACCCCTCCTTGCCCCGTCTTCGGAGCATGGCTTCCCGTGTCCTTGTCTCTGGTCT
This sequence comes from Closterium sp. NIES-65, assembly GCA_948144175.1. Taxonomy (NCBI): domain Eukaryota; kingdom Viridiplantae; phylum Streptophyta; class Zygnematophyceae; order Desmidiales; family Closteriaceae; genus Closterium; species Closterium sp. NIES-65. The sequence continues at coordinate 55,007 of CANXME010000937.1, forward strand.
TCCCCAGTCTCTCCCTCCCCTTCCTTCGGGGCCAGGACCTTCCTGTGTCCCCTGTGTTGAGGGGCGCCTCCGGGCTGCTCCTCACTCCTCCCAGTTCCCCCCGACAGAGGCTCCTCTGCAGACACTTCACATGGACGTGTGGGGCCCAGCCCCTGTCCGTGGGCAGGGTCACGAGCGCTACTTCCTGTTGGTGGTTGACGACTACTCGCGTTACACCACAGTCCTCCCCCTGCGCAGCAAGGGTGCTGTCACTGAGGTGCTGATCGACTGGATCCGCGAGGCTCGTCTCCAGCTCAGGAGGAGCTTCGGCTCGGACTTTCCTGTTCTGCGTCTGCACTCGGACAGAGGCGGGGAGTTCTCCACTCGCCTTCTGCGAGACTACTGTCGTGCACGGGGGATCCGCCAGACCTTCACGCTTCCGGACTCTCCACAGCAAAATTGGATTGCTGAGCGCCGCATTGGCATGGTCATGGATGTCGCTCGTACGTCCATGATGCATGCGGCTGCCCCCCATTTTCTGTGGCCGTTTGCGGTTCGGTACGCGGCGCATCAGCTCAACCTTCACCCCAGGGTCTCTCGGCCTGCGATGTCCCCGAGTCTTACTGTGGACGGGGAAGGTTGGCGATGCGTCTGCGTTCCGTGTCTGGGGATCTCGGGCGTTTGTCCGCGACTTGTCTGCGGACAAGCTGTCCCCTCGCGCTGCTCCATGTGTCTTCCTTGGCTTCCCCCCTGACGCTCCAGGGTGGCAGTTCTACCACCCCTCCTCTCGTCGTGTTTAGTCCTCCCAGGACGTCACGTTCGACGAGTCAGTCCCCTTCTACCGCCTCTTCCCCTACCGCACTCCTTCCCTTCCCCCGCCACCGGACTTCCTTGTGCCGGTTCCCCCCCCGGTAGACCCCCTCCCCCCTCAGGTTCCTGCCCCCTCAGGTGTGTCCCAGGTAGACGCAGTTGACCCGGTCGAGGTTACTGATGACTCTGGTGCTGCTGCGGGTGCTGAGCCTGGGGGTGCTGACTCTGGGGGTGCTGTGCGCGCGGGTGCCGAGCCTGGGGGTGCTACTGCGGAGGGTGCTGGGCCTGGGGGTGCTGAGCCGGGGGTGCTGTGCCTGGAGCTGCTAAGCTAGGGGGTGCTGAGTCTGGGGGTGCTGAGTCTGGAGCTGCTGAGCCTGGGGGTGCTGGGTCTGGAGCTGCTGAGCCTGGGGGTGCTACGTCTGGAGCTGCTGAGCCTGGGGGTGCTGCGTCTGGGGCTGCTGAGCCTGGGGTTTCTCCTGGTGCTACGTCTCGGCGGGAGCCTCTCTCTCCACAGGAGCTGCGCGAGTGGTTTGCTCGCCGCTGGAGGCGTACTGCCGGAGCTGGAGCTTCTTCGACCGTCGAGGGTGCTGGTGCCGCCGGTCCCGGAGCTGCTGGACCTGCGGGTCCTACTGGAGCTGGAGCTGCTGGAGGTGTTGGTGCTGAGACTCCAGCTGTCTGTCCTGGAGGTGGTTCTGCTGCTGGTGCTGCTGGAGGTCCTGCCGCTGAGGGTGCTGGTGCTGTCCCTGCTGAGCCTGGAGCTGCCGCGCGGCCTCGGCCGTACTTCGTTCCGCTCCTGCAGCAGGTTTTTGGTCTTTCTCCTCCGGTAGAGTGTCCACAGCCATTCCAGTCGCAGTCACTGTTGGAGCCTTCCTCCCCACTGCCTGCTCCCTCTCCTTACACTGGTCCTACTGGAGGTCTTGCTGAGCGTCGTGAGCCTGCGTCTCGTCCCGCGTCGCCTGTTCGTGCTGCTCGCGCTAGTGGTCGCGGTTCGCGTCAGCGTCCTCCTCCTGTCCCTGGCACGCACCGGATGTCTCTGCGTCCGTCCACTGCTCCTCTGCGTGCCCCTTTGCCTTCTCCTCCTGAGTCCTCTCTTCTTGTGCTTGCCGACCCTGAGTCAGACTCCCTTCGTGCTGCCAGTCCTACTGTCACGCGTCTCCTTGCTACTGTCGTCACTGACCCCTCTTTGAGTCCACTGCTGCGTCTGCTCTTGTCGCTGAGCTCGTCGACTTTGCTGCTCGCTGTCGTCTAGACTACGCTGCTAGTCTTGTTGCTGAGTCTGCGTCTGTCTGTCCTCCGTCCGTCGGGGGTGAGTGTGCTCTTGGCACGGACGTCCTAGAGGACAGGCAGGAGGAGTTACAGTCTCTGGCTGCTGCTTCACCTCATCTCGCGTCTGTACTGCTTGCTCCTGAGGGAGACCCGGATGCACTAGACATCCCGACTCCGCGCTCCTACGCGGAGGCCGTAGAGGGTCCCTACTCCTCTCAGTGGCAGGCAGCTATGGATGCAGAGATGGCTTCCTGGAAGTCCACAGGCACCTACGTTGACGCGGTTCCCCCTCCTGGGGCGAACATCGTCAGTGGCATGTGGATCTTCAGGGTGAAGCGGCCGCCAGGCTCTCCACCTGTCTTCAAGGCGCGGTACCTCGCTCGTGGCTTCAGTCAGCGGCAGGGAGTTGACTACTTTCAGACCTTCTCTCCCACCCCGAAGATGACCACTCTTCGGGTGCTGCTACACATAGCCGCTCAGCGCGACTACGAGCTTCACTCTCTCGACTTCAGCACTGCGTTCCTGCAGGGTAGCCTGCACGAGGAGATCTGGCTGCGCCGTCCACCTGGCTTCACTGGGACTTTCCCTCCTGGCACCCAGTGGAGCCTCCGACGGCCAGTCTACGGTCTCCGCCAGGCACCGCGTGAGTGGCACAACACACTGAGGACTACGCTTGCGGCTCTTGGGTTTGCTCCTTCTACTGCTGACCCGTCGCTGTTTCCGCGCACCGACACTTCACTGCCGCCGTTCTACATCCTCGTGTACGTCGACGACTTGGTCTTTGCCACAGCGGACACTGCTGGACTCGCCTACGTGAAGTCCGAGCTGCTGAAGAGACACACGTGCACAGACCTGGGTGAACTGCGCAGCTACCTTGGCTTGCAGATCACTCGGGACAGAGCACGCCGCACCATTACCTTGACTCAGTCACACATGGTGCAGCAGGTCCTTCAGCGCTTCGGCTTCACGTACTCCTCGCCTCAGGCCACTCCTCTGTCTACCCGCCACTCGCTCTCAGCTCTGCCTTCGGATGAGTCCGTAGAGTCGAGTGGCCCGTACCCAGAGCTTGTTGGCTGCCTCATGTACCTGATGACCTGCACACGACCTGACCTTGCATACCCTCTGAGCATTCTTGCACGCTATGTTGCTCCTGGGAGACACCGACCAGAGCACATGGCTGCAGCGAAGAGGGTATTGCGCTACCTGTGCAGTACGTCGGGCATGGGGCTAGTGCTTGGAGGGCGGAGTCCAGTGGTCCTTACAGGTCACGCGGACGCTTCTTGGGCTGACGACCAGGCTACGCAGCGGTCGTCACAGGGTTACACCTTCAGCTTTGGTTCCGGCTCTGTCTCGTGGCGGGCTACTCGTTCGTCTTCGGTTCTCAGCTCCAGTTGTGAGGCTGAGATCTACGCAGGGGCCATGGCTGCACAGGAGCTTCGCTGGCTCACCTACCTGCTGACTGACCTTGGAGAGCCGCCTCGTTCTCCTCCAGTGCTGTACGTAGACAACAAGGCCATGCTGGCCTTGTGTCGAGAGCAGCGTCTGGAGCACAGAACGAAGCACATTGCTCTTCGCTACTTCCTTGCTCGTGAGCTACAGCAGCGTGGACAGTTGCGGCTTGCGTACGTGGCCTTTGAGGCCAACACTGCTGATGTGTTCACCAAGGCACTTGTGCCTTGTGACCATCAGCGCTTCTGCACCCAGCTGGGTCTTGTGCCTGTCTTGCCTCACTTGCTCTCCTCTTGACTTTACTTGTACTGTGACATATATATACCTGCTCTTGCCTGTCTAGCTTTATATATATGTCTGTACTCTTGCATGTGAACTGGCCTTTGGCCTTGCTCTTGTGCTCGGACTGTGTGGTGACTTTGTGATCCACCCTGAGCTTTGCTTTGTCTTGCTTGACTGGTCTTGTGACCCCTTGTTCTCCCCCACTTTGCCTATGGGGGTGTGTCAGAACATATATATAGCTTATACTATTGTGTAGGCTTTAGTGGGGTATCCCATAGGGGGTACAACCCAGTTAGGGTTTCCTATTTGTACTCACTTCATTCATAGTTCATTCATTCTCGTTCTATTCTCAACACATTCCCCTGAGTTGTTTCTAATAACGCAAACGAGCCAAAAATCAAACCACGATCTCACCCAGCCTCCTCAATCTCCTCCTCCTCCTCCTCCTCCTCCTCCTCCTCCTCCTCCTCCTCCTCCTCCTCCTCCTCCTCCTCCTCCTCCTCCTCCTCCCCCTCCTCCTCCTCCCCCCCCCCCCCCCGTCCTCCACCCTTTCCCCCTCCCCCTCTTCCAACTGCTTTCCCTCTCCTTGACACTCGCCAGGCCGCGTCATCACCTGTCGTTGCCACGTCAGCAGGCGTTGGCTCCAGGTTCTGGGCGGCAAAGACTGAGGTTCCTCCAGGCAACGAGGCCTCGGCAGGTTCTGGTTCCGGCAGCAACGTTTGGAGACACTGTCATTGCTGCCGCCCAGTCCTGGACGTGGTTCTATTCCCACCCCTCGATATGTCGCTTCTCCCGCTACAGTTAACCCCCCGGTACAAGGTCGCTCATTACAGTCACAGACAGTACCAGCAGTGCTAGAATCATACTCGGTAGGGATGATGCAATACCCAGAAACGCACCTTCTCCTCGCCTGCTGAATTTGTTAGGATTCCAGTCAGACAAAGACTGTATAACCCAAAGGGGAGATGGGCTAAGCGCTGGAGAGGGAAGGATATGGGTAGGGGATGGGGAAGAGGGGGGAGAGAATAAGGGAAGGGGAAGGAGAGGGGAGGAGATGGGTGGGAGAAGGGAGGATAAGGGAGAGGGAAGGCAGCATAAAAGAGGGGGAAGGGAGGAAAAGGGAAGGGGAAGAGAGGAAAAGGGAGGGGGGAGGGAGGAAAAAAATAGGGGAGCGGAAATCAGGCCAGAGCATATAGAGGGTAGTGGTACCATCAGAGAGGATAAAGAGAGAAGGGATGAGACAGGCATGGGAAGAAGCATGGGAACACTTCTGAGGCGCCTCAAAATTGGCGCTTCGAGAGAGGATGGAGAGAGAAGGGATGAGACAAGCATGGGAAGAAGCATGGGAACACTTTTGAGGCGCCTCAAAATTGGTGCTTCGAGAGAGGATGAAGAGAGAAGGGATGAGACAAGATGGGATGGAGAAGAGAGGAGGGATGACGAGGAAAGAAGAGTGGCCATGAGGGGCAGTATGGGGATGGATGAAGAGATGGGAATAGGCATGGGAAGAAGCATGGGAACATGTTTTTAGGCGCCTCGAAGGTGGTGCAATCAGAGAGGATGAAGAGGGAACGGATGAGACAAGCTGGGATGGAGCAGAGAGGAGGGATGACGAGGAAAGAAGAGTGGACATGAGGGGGGTATGGGGATGGATAAAGAGATGGGAGTGGGCATGGAAAGAAGCATGGGAACAGGCACGGGTACAGTCATGGGTACAGGCATGGGTACAAGCATGGGGACAGGCATGGGGACAGGCATGGGGACAGGCATGGGGACAGGCATGGGAAGAGATATCACGGGGTTTGAGAGCAGAGGCGCTACAATGACAGAGACTGACACTAAGGCAGCAGCAGAAGCGGCAGCTGATGCTGCTAGATTGTCTTTTCTGCAGGAGCGGCATCAGCTGATTCTGCTGCGGCAACTTATGCTGCAGCAGCAGCTGCAGCAGCTGCAGCAGCAGGAGCAGCAGCAGCATCATCACAACAACAGCAGGCATTGCTACAGCAGGTCCGTCAGCAAACCCAGCAGCAACAGCAGCAGTTAGAGCAGCAGAGTTACTGTACAGATCTTCTGCAGCAGCAGCAATACCAGTTTCAGCTACAGGATCTGCAGCAGCAGAGGCGGTATGAGATGCAGCAGCAGGAGCAGCAAGGCTGGTTGCAGCAGCAGCAGCAGCAGCAGCCAAGCTGGTTGCAGCAGCAAGCTTTGTTGCAGCAGCAGCAGCAGCAGCGGCAAGGCTGGTTGCAGCAGCAGCAACAAGGCTGGTTGCAGCAGCAGCAGCACCAGCAACAAGGTTGGTTGCAGCAGCAGCAGCAGCAGCCAAGCTGGTTGCAGCAGCAAGCTTTGTTGCAGCAGCAGCGGCAAGGCTGGTTGCAGCAGCAGCAGCAACAAGGCTGGTTGCAGCAGCAGCAGCAGCAGCCAAGCTGGTTGCAGCAGCAAGCTTTGTTGCAGGCAGCAGCAGCAGCAGCAAGGCTGGTTGCAGCAGCTGCAGCAAGGCTGGTTTGCAGCAGCAGCAGCAAGATGAGCAGGAGAAGAGTCAGAGGCTGGACATTCATAAGCAGCAGCTGCAGCAGCAGCTGGGTTTGGAGCAGCGAGTAAAACAGTTTGCATGAGAGATCGAGAAGAAGAACAGCAACAGGTACGACAAGAGGCGGCACAATCACCCTCACAGCAGGTGCTGCTTCTGCAACAGGCAAGGCAGCGGTAGAGGGGAGCAAGAAGCAGCTCAGCAGCAAGCTCATCAGCATGCACAACAAGAGACACAGCAACAGATGCAGCTTCTGCTTCTGAGGCAACTGGAACTGCAGGCAAGACAGAAGCAGGAAGAGCGAGAAGCAGAACAGCAGGCGCGTCAACAGCTACAGCAACAAGACAGCACGCACCAGCAGGCAGGATCACAGGCAGGAATCCTGGCGTTTGAGACTTCTCATGTGCAATATCCATCCAAACCGGCCGAGCAACATCAGGATCTATCAATCGAGCAACATCAATATTTATTAGCCGAACATCATCCTCATAACTCGGGGTTGTTTTGAGCGAGAGAGCACATGCCCTCCTGTCCTCCTGGCTTGGAGTGGCAAGTCCCACTCCCTCTGCTGTGCTGTTGCTGCTGCCGCTGCTGCTGCTGCTGCCACTGCTGCTACTGGTGCTGCAAGTTCAACTGCTTCTGGTGTGCTATGGTGGTAGTGGTGGGACCGTTCAGTTTCATCTGGTGCTGGTTTCAACGCCCCTCCTCATGCTGCGCCGCCAGCCTCATGCCGCCACCCAGCCTCCAGCTCAGCTTTCTTCGGACCATCTCCCAAGCATGCTGGGGCAGAGGCCGGGCGGGTATTCTTGTCCTCTCTGCGGCAGCACCTTCCCCACATCACAGGTCGCTTGAGGACACATGACGTGCCACAGGGCACGAGGTAAGAGGACATCCCGAAAAGGGGAGGCTGCGGCAGCAGCTTCAGAGGCAGCAGCTGTAGCAGGACCATCAAGAGCAGGAGAGGAGGCTTGAGGAGGGCAGGTAGAGGAGGGGAGGGGAGGAGGAGAAGGAGATGAGGGGGAGGGGAAGAGGAAGGGGAGTGGGAAGGGGAAGGGAGAAGGGAAGGGGATTGAGAATGGGGAAGGGAATATCGAGGGGCGAGATGGAAGGTGTGAAGGATGTCTGGAGAAGCTATTTGAAAAGCAATAGGATGTTGCTGCTGTAGTGCAAAAGTAAGCCCCTTTGAATATCCCGCCCCACTCTCCCATCCCAACCCACTCTTTTCTTCCCATCCAAGCGCAAGGCGAGCATTATGTATCCCCCTTCTATATCTGTTCCAAAGCGGCAGTGCTGCTGCTGCTGCTGCTGCTGCTGCTAGTGCTGCTTGCTCTGCCACTGTGCTATGGCTGGTACTAGTGCTGATGAGGCTGCTGCATAATGCTAGTGTTGCTGCTAGTGCTGATGCCAGTGCTGCTAGTGCTGATGCCAGTGCTGTGCTGCTAGTGCTGGTGCTAGTATTGCAATCCTGCTGCTGCCAGTGCTGCTGCTGCTCGTGGGGGTCGATCCTGGTTCAGAGGAGCATCACAGCATGGAATCTCCACTGCTGCTCCTCCTCCTCCTGCTATTCCTGCTGCTGCCTCTGATGCTGCTGCTTCTCTCATTGCCGCTGCTGCCACTGGCCAGTGCCATTGCCACTGCCTCTCCTGCTGCTCTTTTATCAATTCATCAGATACTTGGAAGCAGAGAATATTGCAGGCTTGGACCGCAACCCAAGCCTGGCGCAAGCCTGGGCCCAAACCCAAGCCTTAGCCTGGGCCCAAACCTTGGCCAAGGCCCGAGCCGGACAA
>CANXME010000938.1:0-63045 GCA_948144175.1 Closterium sp. NIES-65
CTGGTCCAGGAGCTTGCCTGGTCCAGGAGCTTCCCTGGTCCACGAGTTTTGCCTGGTCCAGAGCTGCATGGTCCAGGAGCTTGCATGGTCTAGGAGCTTGCCTGGTCCAGGAGCTTGCCTGGTCTAGGAGCTTGCCTGGTCCAGGAGCTTGCTTGGTCAGTAGCTTGCCTGGTCTAGTAGCTTGCCTGGTCAGAGCTTGCCTGGTCAGTAGCTTGCCTGGTCTAGGAGCTTGCCTGGTATAGGAGCTTGCCTGTTCCAGGAGCGTGCCTGGTCCACAAGTTCCCTGGTCTAGGAGCTTGCTCGGTCCAGGAGCTTGCCTTGTTGAGGAGCTTGCCTGGTCCAGGAGCTTGCTTGGTCCAGGAGCGTGCTTGGTCCACAAGCCTGCCTGATCAAGGAGCTTGCATTGTCTAAGAGCTTGCCTGGTCCAAGAGCTTGCCTGGTCCAAGAGCTTGCTTGGTCCAAGAGCTAGCTTGGTCCAGGAGCTTGCCTGGACAGGAGCTTGCCTGGTCTAGGAGCTTGCGTGGTTCCAGGAGCTTCCTTGGTCCAGAAGCTTGCCTGGTCCAAGAGCTTGCCTGGTCCAGGGAGCGTGCCTGAGTCCAAGAGCTTGCGTGATCCAGGAGCTTGCCTGGTCCAAAAGATTGCCAGGTCCAGGATCGTGCCTGGTCATGAGCGTGCCTGGTCTAGGAGATTGCCTCGTCAAGGAGCTTGCCTGGTCCAGGAGCTTGCCTGGTCCACAAGCCTGCCTGGTCTAAGAGCCTGCCTGGTCCACGAGCGTGCCTGGTCCACGAGCGTGCATGATCCAGGAGCTTCCTTGGTCCACGAGCTTGCCTGGTCCACGGGCGTGCCTGGTCCAGGAGTGTGCTTGGGTCCACGAGCGTGCCTGGGTCTAGGAGCTTGCCTGGTCCTAGAAGCTTGTCTGGTCCAGGAGCTTGCCTGGTCCAGGAGTTTGCTGGTCCAGGAGCTTGCCTGGTCCAGGAGCTTGCTTGGTCCAGAAGCGTTCCTGGTCCAAGAGCTTGCCTGGTCTAGGAGCATGCCTGGTCCAAGAGCTTGCGTGGTCCAGGAGCTTGCCTTGTCTTGGAGCTTGCTGGTCCAGGAGCGTGCCAGGTCCTGAAGCGTACCTGGTCCAGGAGCTTGCCTGGTCAAGGAGCTTGCCTGGTCCAGGAGCTTGCCTGGTCCAAGAGCGTGTTTGGTCCACGATACTGCCTGGTCCAAGAGCTTGCCTGGTCCAGGAACGTGCCTGGTCCACGAGCGTGCCTGGTCCAGGAGCTTGCCTCGTCCAGGAGCTTGCTTGGTCCAGAAGCCCGCCTATCCTAAGAGGAGCGTGGAGCGGAGCGTGCCTCGTCCAAGAACTTGGGTGGTCGAGGAGCTTGCCTAGTCCAGGAGCTTGCCTGGTCCAAGAGCTTGCCTGTCTTGGAGCTTGCCTGGACCAGGAGCGTGCCTGGTCAACGAGCGTGCCTGGTCCAGGAGCTTGCCTGGTCCAAAAGCTTGCCTGGTCCAGGAGCTTGCCTGGTCTAGGAGCTTGCCTGGTTCACGAGCCTGCCTGGTCCAAGAGCTAGCCTGGTCCACGAGCGTGCCTGGTCCACGAGCGTGCCTAATCCAGGAGCTTGCTGGTCCAGGAGCTTGCTTAGTCTAAAAGCTTACTGGTCCAGGAGCTTTGCTTAGTCTAAAAGCTTACCTGGTCCAGGAGCTTACCTGGTCCAGGAGCTTGCCTGGTCCAGGAGCTTGCCTGGTCCAGGAGGTTGCCTGGTCTAGAAGCCTGCCTGGTCCAAGAGCTTGCCTGTTCTAGGAGCGTGCCTGGTCCAAGAGCTTGCGTGGTCTAGGAGCTTGCGTGGTCCAGGAGCTTGCCTGGTGCACAAGCTTGCCTGGTCCACGAGCGTGCCTGGTCCAAGAGCGTGCCTGGTCCAGGAGCGTGCCTGGTCCAGGAGCGTGCCTGGTCCAGGAGCATGCCTGGTCCAGGAGCTTGCCTGGTCTAACAGCTTGCCTGGTCCAGGAGCGTGCCTGGTCCAGAAGCTTGCCTGATCCAGGAGCTTGCCTGGTCAAGGTGCTTGCCTGGTCTAGGATCTTGCCTGATCTAGGAGCATGCCTAATCCACGAGCTTGCCTGGTCCAAGAACTTGCCTGGTCCAGGAGCGAGCCTGGTCCAGGAGCGTGCCTGGTCCATGAGCGTGCCTTGTCCAGGAGCTTGCCTGGTCTAACAGCTTGCCTGGTCCAGGAGCAGTCCTGGTCAAGGAGCTTGCCTGATCTTGGAGCTTGCCTGGTCCAGGAGCTTGCCTGGTCTAGGATCTTGCCTGGTCCAGGGGCATGCCTGGTCCACGAGCTTGCCTGGTCCAAGAGCTTGCCTGGTCCAGGAGCTTGCCTTGTCCAGGATCTTGCCTGGTCCAGGAGCTTGCCTGGTCTGGGAGCTTCCCTGGTCCAGGAGCTTGCCTGGTCCAAGAGCTTGCCTGGTCTAGGAGCTTGCCTACTCCAGGAGCTTGCCTGGTCAAGGAGCCTGCCAGGTCCATGAGTTTGCCTAGTCCAGAAGCTTGCCTGGTCCACGAGGTTGCCTGGTCTAGGAGCTTGCATGGTCGAGGAGCGTGCCCGGTCCAGGAGCTTGCCTCGTCAGGAGCTTGCCTGGTCGAGGAGCTTGCCTGGTCTAGGAGCTTGCATAATGCAGGAGCTTGCCTAGTCCACGAGTGTGCCTGGTCCACGAGTTTGCCTGGTCCAAAAGTATGCCTAGTCCTGGAGCTTGCCTGGTCTAGGAGCTTGCATGGTCCAGGAGCGTGCCTGGTCCAGAAGCTTGCCTTGTCGAAGAGCTTGCCTGGTCCAATAGCTTGCGTGGTCTAGGAGCTTGCCTGGTCCAGGAGCTTGCCTTGTCTAGGAGCTTGCCTAGTCCAGGAGCTAGCCTGGTCCAGGAGCCTGCCTGGTCCACGAGTTTGCCTAATCCAGAAGCTTGCCTGGTCCAGGAGCTTGCCTGGTCCAAAAGCTTGCCTGGTCTAGGACCTTGCCTGCTATAGCAACTTTCGTGGTCACGGAGCTTGCCTGGTCCAGGAGCTCGCCTGGTCCAGGAGCTTGCCTGGTCCAAGAGCGTGCCTGGTCCACAAGCTTGCCTCGTCCCGGAGCTTGCTTTGTGCAGGAGCTTTGCCTGGTCGAGGAGCTTGCCTGGTCTAGGAGCTTGCCTGGTCCAAGAGCTTGCCTAGTCCAGGAGCTTGCCTGGTCCAGGAGCTTGCCTGGTCCACAAGCCTGCCTGGTCTAAGAGCTTGCCTGGTCCACGAGCGTGCCGGGTCCACGAGCGTGCATGATCCAGGAGCTTGCTTGGTCCACGAGCTTGCCTGGTCCACGGGCGTGCCTCGTCCAGGAGTGTGCCTGGTCCACGAGCGTGCCTGGTCCAGGAGCTTGCCTGGTCTAGGAGCTTGTCTGGTCCAGGAGCTTGCCTGGTCCAGGAGTTTGCTGGTCCAGGAGCTTGCCTGGTCCAGGAGCTTGCTTGGTCCAGAAGCGTTCTTGGTCCAAGAGCTTGCCTGGTCTAGGAGCATGCCTGGTCCAAGAGCTTGCGTGGTCCAGGAGCTTGGCTTGTCGAGGAGCTTGCCTGGTCCAGGAGCGTGCCAGGTCCTGAAGCGTGCCTGGTCCAGGAGCTTGCCTGGTCAAGGAGCTTGCCTGGTCCTGGAGCTTACCTGGTCCAAGAGCGTGTTTGGTCCATGATACTGCCAGGTCCAAGAGCTTGCCTCGTCCTGGAACGTGCCTGGTCCACGAGCGTGCCTGGTCCAGGAGCTAGCCTGGTCCACAAGCTTGCTTGGTCCACGAGCTTGCCTGGTCCAGGAGCTTGCCTCGTCCAGGAGCTTGCTTGGTCCAGAAGCCCGCCTGGCCTAAGAGGAGCGTGGAGCGGAGCGTGCCTCGTCCAAGAACTTGGGTGATCGAGGAGCTTGCCTAGTCCAGGAGCTTGCCTGGTCCAAGAGCTTGCCTGGTCTTGGAGCTTGCCTGGACCAGGAGCGTGCCTGGTCAACGAGCGTGCCTGGTCCAGGAGCTTTGGTCCAGGAGCTTGCCTGGTCCAGGAGCTTGCCTGGTCTAGGAGCTTGCCTGGTTCAGGTGCCTGCCTGGTCCAAGAGCTAGCCTGGTCCACGAGCGTGCCTGGTCCACGAGCGTGCCTGATCCAGGAGCTTGCCTGGTCCAGGAGCTTGCTTAGTCTAGAAGCTTACCTGGTCCAGGAGCTTACCTGGTCCAGGAGCTTGCCTGGTCTAGGAGCTTGCCTGGTCCAGGAGGTTGCCTGGTCCAGAAGCCTGCCTGGTCCAAGAGCTTGCCTATTCCAGGAGCGTGCCGGGTCCAAGAGCTTGCGTGGTCTAGGAGCTTGCGTGGTCCAGGAGCTTGCCTGGTGCACAAGCTTGCCTGGTCCACGAGCGTGCCTGGTCCAAGAGCGTGCCTGGTCCAAGCGCGTGCCTGGTCCAGGAGCGTGCCTCGTCCAGGAGCGTGCCTGGTCCAGGAGCTTGCCTGGTCTAACAGCTTGCCTGGTCCAGGAGCGTGCCTGGTCCAGAAGCTTGCCTGATCCAGGAGCTTGCCTGGTCCAGGTGCTTGCCTGGTCTAGGATCTTGCCTGGTCTAGGAGCATGCCTAATCCACGAGCTTGCCTGGTCCAAGAGCTTGCCTGGTCCAGGAGCGAGCCTGGTCCAGGAGCATGCCTGTTCCAGGAGCGTGCCTGGTCCAGGAGCTTGCCTGGTCTAACAGCTTGCCTGGTCCACGAGCGGTCCTGGTCAAGGAGCTTGCCTGATCCTGGAGCTTGCCTGGTCCAGGAGCTTGCCTGGTCTAGGATCTTGCCTGGTCAAGGGGCATGCCTCGTCCACGAGCTTGCCTGGTCCAAGAGCTTGCCTGGTCCAGGAGCTTGCCCGGTCCAGGATCTTGCCTAGTCCAGGAGCTTGCCTGGTCCGGGAGCTTCCGTGGTCCAGGAGCTTGCCTGGTCCAAGAGCTTGCCTGGTCTAGGAGCTTGCCTACTCCAAGAGCTTGCCTGGTCCAGGAGCCTGCCAGGTCCATGAGTTTGCCTAGTCCAGAAGCTTGCCTGGTCCACGAGGTTGCCTGGTCTAGGAGCTTGCATGGTCGAGGACCGTGCACGGTCCAGGAGCTTGCCTCGTCCAGGAGCTTGCCTGGTCGAGGAGCTTGCCTGGTCTAGGAGCTTGCCTAGTGCAGGAGCTTGCCTAGTCCACGAGTGTGCCTGGTCCACGAGTTTGCCTGGTCCAAAAGTATGCCTAGTCCTCGAGCTTACCTGGTCTAGGAGCTTGCATGGTCCAGGAGCGTGCCTGGTCCAGAAGCTTGCCTGGTCGAAGAGCTTGCCTGGTCCAAGAGCTTGCGTGGTCTAGGAGCTTGCCTGGTCCAGGAGCTTGCCTTGTCTAGGAGCTTGCCTAGTCCAGGAGCTAGCCTGGTCCAGGAGCCTGCCTGATCCACGAGTTTGCCTAATCCAGAAGCTTGCCTGGTCCAGGAGCTTGCCTGGTCCAAAAGCTTGCCTGGTCTAGGACCTTGCCTGCTATAGCAGCTTTCGTGGTCACGGAGCTTGCCTGGTCCAGGAGCTCGCCTGGTCCAGGAGCTTGCCTGGTCCAAGAGCGTGCCTGGTCCACAAGCTTGCCTCGTCCAGGAGCTTGCCTTGTGCAGGAGCTTGCCTGGTCGAGGAGCTTGCCTGGTCTAGGAGCTTGCCTGGTCCAAGAGCTTGCCTAGTCCAGGAGCTTGCTTGGTCCACGAGCTTGCCTGGTCCAAGAGCTTGCCTGGTCGAGGAGCTTGCCTGGTCCAGGAGCTTGCCTGGTCCAAGAGCTTGCCTGGTCCAGGAGCTTGCCTGGTCCAGGACTGTACCTGGTCCACGAGTTTGCCTGGACCAGGCAAGATCCTAGACCAGGCAAGCTCCTGGACCACGCAAGCTTCTGGATCAGGCAAGCTCCTGGACCAGGCATGCTCCTGGACCAGGCAAGCTCTTAGACCAGGCAAGGTCCTGGACCACGCAAGCTCGTGGATCAGGCACGCTCCTAGACAAGGCAAGCACCAGGACCAGGCACGCTCCTGGACCAGGCACGCTCATGGACCAGGCACGCTCCTGGACCAGGCACGCTACTGGACCATGCACACTCCTGGACCGCGTAAGCTCCTAGACCAGGCAAGCTCTTGGACCAGGCAATCTCGTGGACCAGGCAAGCTTGTGGACTAAGCAAGCTCCTGGACCACGCAAGCTCTTGGACCAAGTAAGCTCCTGGACTAGGCAAGCTTCTGGACCACGCAAACTCGTGGACCAGGCACGCTCTTGGACCAAGCAAGCTCCTGGACTAGGCAAGCCCCTAGACCAGGCATGCTCCTGGACCAGGCAAGCTCCTGGACCACGCAAGCTCTTGGACCAGGCAAGCTCTTAGACCAGGCAAGCTAGTGGACTAGGCAAGCTCCTGGACCAAGCAAGCTCCTGGACCAGGCAAGCTCTTGGACTAGGCAAGCTCCTGGACTAGGCAAGCTCTTAGACTAGGCAAGCTCTTGGACTAGGCAAGCTCCTGGACCACGCAAGCTCTTGGACTAGGCAAGCTCTTGGACCAGGCAATCTCGTGAATCAGGCACGCTCCTGGACCAGGCAACCACCTGGACCAGGCACGCTCCTGGACCAGGCACGCTCGTGGACTAGGCACGCTCTTGGACTAGGCACGCTCCTGGACCAGGCACGCTCCTGGACCACACAAGCTCTTGGACCAGGCAAGCTCTTGGACCATGCAATCTCGTGGACGAGGCAAGCTTGTGGACTAAGCAAGCTCTTGGACCAGGCAAGCTCTTGGACCAGGCAAGCTCTTGGACTAGGCAAGCTTCTGGACCACGCAAACTTGTGGACCAGGCACGCTCCTTGACGAGGCAAGCTCCTGGACCAGGCAAGCTCCTGGACCAGGCAAACTCTTGGACCAGGCAAGCTTCTTGACCAAGCAAACTCGTGGACCAGGCATGCTCCTGGACTAGGCAAGCTCCTGGACTAGGCAAGCCCCTAGACCAGGCAAGCTCCTGGACCAGGCAAGCTCCTGGACCACGCAAGCTCTTGCACCAGGCAAGCTCTTAGACCAGGCAAGCTAGTGGACTAGGCAAGCTCCTGGACGAGGCAAGATCCTGGACCAGGCAAGCTCTTGGACTAGGCAAGCTCCTGGACCAGGCAAGCTTCTCGACCAGGCAAACTCGTGGACCAGACAAGCGCCTGGATCAGGCAAGCTCCTGGACCAGGCAAGCTCTTGGACCAAGCAAGCTCCTGGACCAGGTAAGCTTCTGGACCAAGCAAACTCGTGGACCAGGCACGCTCCTGGACCACGCAAGCTCCTGGACTAGGCAAGCTCCTAGACGAGGCAAGCTCCTGAACCAGGCAAGCTCCAGGACCACGCAAGCTCTTGGACTAGGCAAGCTCTTGGACCAGGCAAGCTCCTGGACCAGGCAAGCTCCTGGACCAGGCAAGCTCTTGGACCAGGCAACCTCCTAGAAAAGGCAAGCTCCTGGACCAGGCAAGCTCATGAACCAGGCACGCTCATGGACCAGGCAAGCTCCTAGACTAGGCAAGCTCTTGGACTAGGCACGCTCCTAGACCAGGCAAGCTCTTGGATCAGGCAGGCTTCTTGACAAAGCAAGCTCCTGGACCTGGCACACTCCTGGACGAGGCAAGCTCCTAGACCAGGCAAGCTCTTGAACCAAGCAAGCTCCTGGACCAGGCACGCTCGTGGACCAGGCACGCTCCTGGACCAGGCAAGCTCTTAGACCAGGCAGGCTCGTGGACCAGGCACGCTCCAGGGCCTGGCAAGCTCCTAGACCAGGCAAGCGCCAGGACCAGGCAAGCTCCTGGACGAGGCACGCTCGTGGACCAGGCACGATCTCGGACTAGGCAAGCTCCTGGACTAGGCAAGCTTCTGGACCACGCAAACTCGTGGACCAGGCACGCTCCTCGACCAGGCAAGTGTCAACGGGAGTTGTATGTTGGCCCCGTCCACGCTTGGGCGGAGCCGACATCGTGGTCGGGTGTTAGGGGAGCAGCCGACCTGCAGTAGTGGGCGAGCTGGTCGACGAGGAGGTCGACCTGCACGGGGACCACTGCACGGGCGCCGACTTCGGGGTGGCGCCAACTTCGGGGAGGTCGACTTAAGCGTCGACCTGCGGAGGACGTCATCTTGGGAAGCCGACTTTGGTGGTCGGCTGATGTGCTGGTCGACCTGCGGGTGGTCGACTGGACCGGTGGTCGACGAAGGAGGGGTCGACGTCGAGTAGCAGGACGTCGAGCAGTCAGGACGTCGAGCAGTCGGGCGTCGAGCAGTCGGGCGTTGAGTGACATGGTCGTCGACCGAGGGGCATGGTCGACCCGGTGAGGTCGACAACGAGGTGGTCGTCGACTTGGGAGGTCGACGGACACGTACGGGAGTTGCTGGTCGATGTGGTTGCCCGGTCGACCAGGTTACCTGGGTGACGAAGTGCTGCGGAGGAGTGCGACGGTCGCCCAGGCGAAGCTGGCGAGACCGACCTTGGTGGTGGTATCACGAGGTCGTCGTGGCAGATCAGAGGTAGCCGTCAGCCCGAGGCTGACGTGGTGTGTGTGTGCTGTGCAGGTGATGAGGCTCGGCATACCAATCATCTGCACGCACCTGCAAAGCGGGTGCACTGCTGGCACACCGTCGACCTGAAGCATTGGCAAGCTGTCGACTTTGCTCTGCTGGAGCGCGGTCGACCAAGTCGTGTTGGAATGCGGTCGACCATGCTGTGCTGGCAGTTGACCAACCTGAATGCTAGCTCTGATGTAGTCTTGCATTGCCAACTTCATTGTACCATTGTTGTGATCTTTTCTTAGTGAAACTCTTGCCAAATTGCCCCGTGAACTAGCAAGCAGTGTTAGCACTAGGAAAACGTCTAAGGACCAACGAACGCAGAGATCACACGAGCACACGTGCCTAGCCAGTAGTCTAGCTCCCGTTGTAATAGTTATCTCCGCATGGTGCGGTGAGCGTGGACGGCACACGACTTACCTTTCAGTCAAGTCGACGTAGATACCACTTACCTTTTTCGTAGTTACAGGCCGGCAACTGTGCTGTAGTCACTATGGTAGGAGCCGTAGGTGACGCGGGGGTGGTGGACACCCTGGAGGCACGGTTGGAGAACGCGAGGAGGAAGCATGAGGCCAATGAGTATGGCGACTTGCCCTGGGCGGTCGTCGAGGCTGGACTCCGCTCCACGTGGGTGACGGAGCACCCGTCTCGACCTACCTCTCCTCGTCCGGTGAACAACGAAGGCGGCGTCGACGTGGGCGTCAACGCCGGGGGTGGTCAAGTCGATAGTAGTGCTGGAGGCATGTCGAGGCAGAGAGGTGTGATACACGCTAGTGAAGTCGGCGGCGTTCAGGTGCGAGGGATGCAGACATCGGCGGCTGCAGGCTCTTTGCAGGGTGACGTCGGAGGTCGACGGAGTGGGCTGTCGCCGATGTCGGCGTCCCAGGTGACAGCAGGTGGAATTGCACCGAGCTACGGCTACTTCAAGTTCACGCCGGACAGGATCTCGGTCAACCCCCCAACTGGTCGGTCGACCCGACATTCTCACCTGGAAAGAAGCTATCGAGCCCCATCTGGAGATGGCCGGGCTGATCGGCTTCGCCCGAGGGACCGTGGCGACGCGTGGGGAGCACCACCCCGACTTAAGGGCGGAGTTTCGCGCCGTGCAGCTGCTGACCTTCACGGTCATCTCGCGGTGCTGCTCGCCAGGGGTGCAGATTGCCTTAAAGTGGTGCCGAGAGTACATCGACGCCGGCCACCGGGCGTGGCACTTCATCGAGTCGACGTACCAGGTCACCGACGACCTGTTTATCGCCCAGCTGGAGGGACAGCTGACGCACCTGCGTATGGGTGACGATGAGACAGCGACCGACTACTGCAACCGGGCCCGGCGAATTCTCGCCACCATCAGGATGGCCGGCGCGCAGTACTCCACGGCATCGTACATCACCCATGTCATGCAGGGACTCTCCAGCAGCTACAACCTCCTGAAGCGGCTGTCCATGGCGCCGGGCACGAGGGCGACGCTCAACGAGGACAACTTGACCTCGTACATCCTGCAGGACGAGGCGATGCAGGAGGCTGAGCGGTCGCAGGAACTCTTGACGCAGGCCAACTTCGTCGCCCCGGCGAAGCAAGGAGGCCGACCAGGAGAGCGCGGACAGTCTGGTGGCGGCGGGAGCGGTGGCTGGAAGTCGGCCAAGGAGGTCGACAAGAAGAAGTCGACCAAGAACAGCGGTCGAGGAGGAGGAGGTCGACGACGGGAGTGCTGGCTGTGCGGCGACCCCGACCACCTCTCCTTCGAGTGCCCCGACCGCAATGACTCCGACGACGACGACAAGGGAGGCCGCGGGAGGTCTGACAGTCGTCGTCCCCGTCGAGGAGGAAATCGGCCGCGCAAGGAGAAGCAGTCGACCAAGACGTCGACTTCGGCAAAGGACGCCGACTCCCCTGCTGGCGGCAAGGCGCGGGACGACAAGACGGCGTCGTGCTCACTGGTCGGCATCGTGGAGCCGACCGTCTCTCTGGCGCCGGAGGCTTGGGAGGACTTCCAGGCGGTGGCGGCGGCTGTGCAGGCAAACCCGGCGGTGGTCCTGCTCGACAGCGGTTGCTCCCACCACCTGATGGGGACGAAGGAAGCCTTCGTCGACCTGCAGCCGAGCGGCTTCATCAAGCACGTGCGCGGCTTCAATGGGGCGCAACAGGATGTCCAGGGCCGCGGCACCATCGCTCTGCAAGGGGAGGCCGGGAAGCAGGTGCTCATCCCCGACGTGCTGTACGTCCCGGGTGTGCGGGCGAACTTGCTGTCGTCCGGCCAGCTGAAGGAGCACGGTGTGAAGCTGCAAGAGGACGGCGACGGGATGCTGCTCGTCTCGGCAACGGGAGAAGTGCTCGGACGGGCGACGTACTCCGGGCGTGTCCTCTGCACCGACCTGCGTCCCTGCCCAACGAGGTCGACGTCGACAACGCCGGAGGTTGTGGCCCTGCGGGCGATTGTCTCAACAACGAAGTCGACGCCGGACCGAATGCATGCGAGGCTTGCACATGTCGGCATGGACACCATACGGAGCTCGGCGAAGAACGAGGTCGCCATTGGGTTGGATCTCAAGTCGGCGACGGGCGCCGACTCCCCGTGTGTCTTGTGCGTCGGCGGGAAGCTGGCGCGGCACACCTTCCCCGACCAAGGCTCCGACGCCGACGATGTGCTGGCAGTCGTGCACATCGACCTGTGCGGGCCGTTCCGCATGGCTGCCAAGGATGGCAGCCTGTACTTCTTGTTGCTGAAGGACCACAAGACCCGCTACGTGTGGGTGAAGCCGATCACCAAGAAGTCGGACGCGTTGCCGGTGTTTGTGCAGTGGCTGGCGGTGGCTGAGCGGCAGACGAAGAAGTCGGTGTTGATGCTGCGCTCTGACCGGGGAGGGGAGTTCCTCGGGAAGCAGTTCATCGACTTCGTGAACGACAAAGGGATCGTCCACGACCTGACCTGCCCATACACCCCGCAGCAGAACGGCATGGCGGAGCGGGAGATGCGGACGGTAGTGGAGTCGGTGCGGACAATGCTGTTGCACATGGGCGTGCAGCACCACTGGTGGCACCTCGCTCTCCGGCAGGCCGTCTGGGTCCGCAACTGCCTTGAGAGGTCGACGCTGCCGCCGGGGACGACGCCGTACCAACTGCTGACCGGGAAGAAGCCCGACTTGTCGCTGGCGCGGGTGTGGGGCTGCATGGCGCAGTTCTTAGTCCCCGAGCAGCAGCGTGGTGGGAAGCTGCAGCCGAAGGCAAAGTGGGGTCTGCACCTTGGCGTGTCGGCGGCGAGCAAGGGCTGGGAGCTCCTCGACGTCGACACCGACCGGGTGGTCACCACGTCGGACGTGGTGTTCTACGAGGAGATGTCGCTGGCCGAGTGGAAAACGGCGTCCGGGTCGGTGTCCGGCCGTTCGTCCCTCACTCCGCCATCTGACACCTCGTCGGCGACGCTGCCACTGCTTGCCGAGATCGGTGAGCTTTCTGTACAGGACGTCGAGGACGTCCGCCCCCCTGCTCCTCCTCCTGCGACCCCCGCCCCTCCCCTCGTGGTCGATCTGCGTCGGCTGACCTCGGTGTCGGCCTCCGGCGATGAGGGGAGTGGTGCGACGCTGCCTTCGGCCAAATGCATCGCCGGTGGCCGACGCGACGAGCGGCAGGGCGACGTGGGCTTGCAGTCGACGTCGACAGGGGAGGAGCAGGTCGAGAAGCAGGTCGAGGACCAGCGGCCAGCAGAGGAGCAGGCAGCAATGACGCCGACCAAGGAGCAGTCGGCGACCGGGCAGTCGGCAGGGGAGCCGACCATAGGGGAGAAGTCGGCTGGGACGCCGGCTGACGAGCAGCAGGACGTCGAGGGCAGCGGCAATGATGGAGGGGACGCCGAGGAGGTCCAGCCAGGACCACGGCGTTCAGGCCGACTTCGGAGGCCGCCTGACTTCTTCGTCCCCGCTGCCTTCACCACGGTGTACGACGTGGACGATGAGGCCGACGACCTGCTGTACGACGATGCCGAGGAGGATGAAGAGTTTTGAGAGCTCGACCCCGACATGTTAGCCGACCCCGAGCACCGTTGGGACATCTCGACGATGACGGTGAAGGAGGCGTTGGCGAGCTGGAAGGGCCCGGCAGTGAAGGCCGCCATGGAGGAGGAGATTCGCAGCCTCCTCAACATGGGAACGTGGGAGTTGGTCGAACGTCCGCCGGGAGTGAACGTCATGAAGAACCGGTGGGTGTTGACGACGAAGTACCACGTCGACGACACCGTCGAGCGCGAAAAGGCGAGGCTGGTGGTGAAGGGCTTCACGCAGGTGTATGGCGCCGACTACGACGAGACGTTTGCGCCGGTGGGCAGCTACGTCACGCTGAGGATCTTCCTCAGTATCGTCGCCGTCCGCAACCTCAACCTGATGCAGCTCGACATGAAGAACGCCTTCTTGCAGAGCAAGCTCGACAGGGTGCTCTACATGTCCCAGCCAGACTACTTCAACGACGGGATCGGCCGGGTGTGCAAGCTGCTGAAGAGCCTGTACGGGCTAAAGCAGTCGCCGCTGCTGTGGTACTTGGCGCTCAATGACGTGCTGGTCGGCGCCGGGTGGAAGAAGAGCCAGGTCGACGAGGCTCTCTACTGCAAGGTCGGAGAGGACGGAGTGGCCTGCTGGGTGCTGGTCTACGTCGACGACCTACTTGCCGCCAGCAGTAGCACCGCGATGTTGAAGGAGCTGAAGGAGCTGCTGGAAGCCGCCTTCGAGCTGCGTGAGATCTCGCCGGTGCAGAAGTACCTCGGGCTGGAGATCGTCCGCGACAGGTCGGCGGGGAAGCTGTGGCTGCACCAGCAGGGCTACGCCGACAAGCTGCGTAGGCGCTTCATCGACGAGGAGCAGACCGGGCGCACCCCGAAGACGCCGGTCTCTGTCGCCGCCTACGCTGAGCTCACGTTCGATGATGAGGAGGCACAGGAGCGGCAAGAGGAGGAGTACCGGCAGAAGGTCGGCTCGCTGCAGTTCGCGGCGACGACGACGAGGCCGGACATCGCCTTCGCCTGCAGCAAGCTGGGGAGCGGTCTCACGGTGAGGAGCGACCAGCACTGGCGTGAGGTCGACCGCTGCCTCGTCTACCTCGCCAATACGCGTGACACCGCCCTGGAGTTCGGCGGTGGACCTGAGTCGCTGGACCTGGTCGGCTACGTGGACGCCGACGACGCCGGTGACAAGCAGAACAGGACGAGCACGAGTGGCTACGTGTTCGTCTATGGAGGGGCTGCAGTCTCCTGGTCGAGCCAGCGCATCAAGTGTGCGACGTTGTCGTCGACTGAGTCGGAGTACGTGGCAGCCACCGAAGCCGGCAAGGAAGGACGTCGACTTCGTTTCCTCCTTGCAGAGTTCCGGCAGCTGGATGCCGGGAAGCCGACCGTCCTTCGGGTGGACAACAAGTCGGCTATCTCAGTCGCCGAGGGCATGGGGTTGACGGGCAACCTCAAGCACATGGAGCGGCGACAGGCCTGGCTGCAGCACATGGTGAAGCGCGGGAAGTTCTCGTTGAGGTACATCCCAACCACTGAGCAGCCGGCCGACTTCCTGACGAAGGCGCTGCACTATCCGGCCTTCAACCGGTGCTCCGTCGCAATCGGCCAGGTGCGCTTGGCCGACGTGGGCGACGGGGACAACGACGTGCAGCAGTAGGTGCCATGCCCTCTTGCATGGCTTGTGCGGTGGACGACGTGCGGTGTGTTGGGTGCACGTCGACGAGCTATTCTCCGAGGAGTATTGCCGAGTGGACTTGAGGGGGACCAAGCGTGAACGCGGCAGGGGAGTGTCAACGGGAGTTGTATGTTGGCCCCGTCCACGCTTGGGCGGAGCCGACATCGTGGTCGGGTGTTAGGGGAGCAGCCGACCTGCAGCAGTGGGCGAGGTGGTCGACGAGAAGGTCGACCTGCACGGGGACCACTGCACGGGCGCCGACTTCGGGGTGGCGCCAACTTCGGGGAGGTCGACTTAAGCGTCGACCTGCGGAGGACGTCAACTTGGGAAGCCGACTTTGGTGGTCGGCTGATGTGCTGGTCGACCTGCGGGTGGTTGACTGGACCGGTGGTCGACGAAGGAGGGGTCGACGTCGAGTAGCAGGACGTCGAGCAGTCAGGACGTCGAGCAGTCGGGCGTCGAGCAGTCGGGCGTCGAGTGACATGGTCGTCGACCGAGGGGCATGGTCGACCCGGTGAGGTCGACAACGAGGTGGTCGTCGACTTGGGAGGTCGACGGACACGTACGGGAGTTGCTGGTCGATGTGGTTGCCCGGTCGACCAGGTTACCTGGGTGACGAAGTGCTGCGGAGGAGTGCGACGGTCGCCCAGGCGAAGCTGGCGAGACCGACCTTGGTGGTGGTATCACGAGGTCGTCGTGGCAGATCAGAGGTAGCCGTCAGCCCGAGGCTGACGTGGTGTGTGTGTGCTGTGCAGGTGATGAGGCTCGGCATACCAATCATCTGCACGCACCTGCAAAGCGGGTGCACTGCTGGCACACCGTCGACCTGAAGCATTGGCAAGCTGTCGACTTTGCTCTGCTGGAGCGCGGTCGACCAAGTCGTGTTGGAATGCGGTCGACCATGCTGTGCTGGCAATTGACCAACCTGAATGCTAGCTCTGATGTAGTCTTGCATTGCCAACTTCATTGTACCATTGTTGTGATCTTTTCTTAGTGAAACTCTTGCCAAATTGCCCCGTGAACTAGCAAGCAGTGTTAGCACTGGGAAAAGGTCTAAGGACCAACGAACGCAGAGATCACACGAGCACACGTGCCTAGCCAGTAGTCTAGCTCCCGTTGTAGTAGTTATCTCCGCAGCAAGCTCCTGGACCAGGCAAGCTCCTCGACCAGGCAAACTCTTAGACCAGGCAAGCTCCTGGACCACCCAAGCTTCTTGACCAGGCAAACTCGTGGACTAGGCACGCTCCTGGACCAGGCAAGCTCCTGGAATAGGCAAGCCCCTAGACCAGGCAAGCTCCTGGACCAGGCAAGCTCTTGGACCACGCAAGCTCTTGGACCAGGCAAGCTCTTGGACCAGGCAAGCTAGTGGACTAGGCAAGCTTCTGGACCAGGCAAGCTCCTGGACCAGGCAAGCTCTTGGACTAGGCAAGCTCCTGGACCAGGCAAGCTTCTAGACCAGGCAAACTCGTGGACCAGGCACGCTCCTGGACCAGACAAGCTCCTGGACCAAGCAAGCTCCTGGACTAGGCAAGCTCTTGGACCAAGCAAGCTCCTAGACCAGGCAAGCTTCTGGACCAGGCAAACTCGTGGACCAGGCACGCTCCTGAACCACGCAAGTTCCTGGACTAGGCAAGCTCCTAGACCAGGCAAGCACCTCGACCAGGCAAGCTCCAGGACCACGCAAGCTCTTGGACCACGCAAGCTCTTGGACCAGGCAAGCTCCTGGACCAGGCAAGCTCATGAACCAGGCACGCTCCTAGACTAGGCAAGCTCCTGGACCAGGCAAGCTCCTGGACCAGGCAAGCTCCTAGACTAGGCAAGCTCTTGGACTAGGCACGCTCCTAGACCAGGCAAGCTCTTGGATCAGGCAGGCTTCTGGACAAAGCAAGCTCCTGAACTAGGCACACTCCTGGACCGGGCACGCTCCTGGACCAGGCAAGCTCCTAGACCAGGCAAGCTCCAGAACCAAGCAAGCTCCTAGACCAGGCACGCTCGTGGACGAGGCATGCTCCTGAACCAAGCAAGCTCCTAGACCAAGCACGCTCCTGGACCAGGCAAGCTCCTGGACAAGGCAAGCTCCGGGACCACGCATGCTCTTGTACCAGGCACGCTCCTAGACCAGGCAAGCTCTTGCACCATGCACGCTTCTGGACCAAGCAAGCTCCTGGACTAGGCAAGCTTTTGGACCAGGCACGCTCTAGGACCAGGCAAGCTCCTGGACCAGGCAAGCTCCTGAACCAGGCATGCTCCTGGATCAAGCAAGCTCCTGGACCAGGCAAGCTCCTGGACCAGGCAAGCTCATGGACCAGGCAAGCTCCTGGACCAGGCACGCTCCTGGACCAGGCAAGCTCATGGACCAGGCAAGCTCATGGACCAGGCAAGCTCCTGGACCAGGCACGCTCGTGGACTAGGCACGCTCTTAGACCACGCAAGCTCTTGGACCAGGCAGGCTCGTGGACCAGGCACGCTCAGGGACCAGGCAAGCTCCTGGACAAGGCAAGCTCCTGGACCAGGAAGCTCCTGGACCAGGCACGCTCGTGGACCAGGCACGCTCCCGAACAAGGCGAGCTCAAGGACCACGCAAGCTCTTGGACCAGGCATGCTCCTGGACGAGGCAAGCTCTTGGACCATGCAAGCTTGTGGACCAAGCAAGCTCCTGAACCAGGCAAGCTCATGGACCACGCAAGCTCCTGGACCAGGCAAGCTCTTGGACCTAGCAAGCTCTTGGACCAGGCAAGCTCCTGGACCAGGCAAGCTCCTGGACCAGGCACGCTCGTGGACGAGGCACGTTCCTGGACCAGGCAAGCTCTTGGACCAGGCAAGCTCGTGGACCAGGCAAGCTCTTGGACCAGGCAAGCTCCAGATCAGGCAAGCACCTAGACCAGGCAAGCTCCTGGACCAGGCACGTTCCTGGACCAGGCAAGCTCCTGGACCAGGCACGTTCCTGGACCAGGCAAGTTCCTAGACCAGGCAAGCTCCTGGACCAGGCACGTTCATGGACCAGGCAAGCTCCTAGACCAGGCACGTTCCTGGACCAGGCAAGTTCCTGGACCAGGCAAGCTCCATATCAGGCAAGCTCCTAGACCAGGCAAGCTCCTAGACCAGGCACGGTCGTGGACCAGGCACGCTCCTTTCCAGGTCCACATCCACGACCATGTCCACGTCCACGTCCACGTTCACGTCCACGTCCACGACCATGTCCACTTCTACGTGCACGTGTACGTCCACGTCCATGTCCACGTCCACGTCCACGTTCACGTCCACGTCCATGTCCACGTCTTTGCCACGTTCACGTCCACGTCCACGACCATGTCCACGTCCACATTCACGTCCACGTCCACGTCCACGTCCACGTCCACGTCCATGTCCACGTCCACGTCCACGTCCACGTCCACGTCCACGACCATGTCCACGTCCACGTCCACGTCCACGTCCACATCCATGTCCACGTCCAAGTCCTCCACGTCCACGACCACGTCCACGTCCACGTCAACCTCCACGTCCACGACCACGTCCACGTCCACGTCAACCTCCACGTCCACGACCACGTCCACGTCCACGTCCACGTCCACGTCCTCCACGTCCACGTCCACGTCCTCCACATCCACGTCCTCCACGTCCATGTACACGTTCACGTCCACGTCCACGTCCACGTCTACGACCACGACCACATCCACGTCCATGTCCACATCCACGTTCATGTCCACGTCCACGTCCACGTCCACGTCCACGTCCACGTCCACGTCCATGTCCACGTCCACGTCCACATCCACGTCCATGTCCACGTCCACGACCACGTCCACGACCACGACCACGTCCACGTCAAGGTCCACGACCATGTCTACGTCCACGTCCACGTCCACGACCATGTCCACGTCCACGTCCACGTTCACGTCCACGTCCACGTATCAATGTTCACGTCCACGTCCACGTCCACGTCCGCGTCCACGTCCAAGTCCACGTCCGCGACCACGTCCACGTCCACGTCCACGTTCACGTCCACGTTCACGTTCACGTCCACGTGCACGTGCACGTCCACGTTCACGTTCACGTCCACGTTCACGTCCACGTCCACGTCCACGTTCACGTCCACGTCCACGTTCACGTTCACGTTCACGTTCACGTCCACGTCCACGTTCACGTCCACGTCCACGTCCACGTCCACGTCCACGTCCATGTCCACGTCCACGTCCACGTCCACGTCCACGTCCACGTCCACGACCATGTCCACGTCCACGTCCACGTCCACGTCCACGTCCACATCCATGTCCACGTCCAAGTCCTCCACGTCCACGACCACGTCCACGTCCACGTCAACCTCCACGTCCACGACCACGTCCACGTCCACGTCAACCTCCATGTCCACGACCACGTCCACGTCCACGTCCACGTCCACGTCCTCCACGTCCACGTCCACGTCCTCCACATCCACGTCCTCCACGTCCACGTACACGTTCACGTCCACGTCCACGTCCACGTCTACGACCACGACCACATCCACGTCCATGTCCACATCCACGTTCATGTCCACGTCCGCGTCCACGTCCAAGTCCACGTCCGCGACCACGTCCACGTCCACGTCCACGTTCACGTCCACGTTCACGTTCACGTCCACGTGCACGTGCACGTCCACGTTCACGTTCACGTCCACGTTCACGTCCACGTCCACGTCCACGTTCACGTCCACGTCCACGTTCACGTTCACGTTCACGTTCACGTTCACGTCCACGTCCACGTTCACGTCCACGTCCACGTCCACGTCCACGTCCATGTCCACGTCCACGTCCACGTCCACGTCCACGTCCACGTCCACGACCATGTCCACGTCCACGTCCACGTCCACGTCCACATCCATGTCCACGTCCAAGTCCTCCACGTCCACGACCACGTCCACGTCCACGTCAACCTCCACGTCCACGACCACGTCCACGTCCACGTCAACCTCCATGTCCACGACCACGTCCACGTCCACGTCCACGTCCACGTCCTCCACGTCCACGTCCACGTCCTCCACATCCACGTCCTCCACGTCCACGTACACGTTCACGTCCACGTCCACGTCCACGTCTACGACCACGACCACATCCACGTCCATGTCCACATCCACGTTCATGTCCACGTCCACGTCCACGTCCACGTCCACGTCCACGTCCATGTCCACGTCCACGTCCACGTCCATGTCCACGTCCACGACCACGTCCACGACCACGACCACGTCCACGTCAAGGTCCACGACCATGTCTACGTCCACGTCCACGTCCACGACCATGTCCACGTCCACGTCCACGTTCACGTCCACGTCCACGTATCAATGTTCACGTCCACGTCCACGTCCGCGTCCACGTCCACGTCCACGTCCGCGACCACGTCCACGTCCACTTCCACGTTCACGTCCACGTTCACGTTCACGTCCACGTGCACGTGCACGTCCACGTTCACGTTCACGTCCACGTCCACGTCCACGTTCACGTCCACGTCCACGTTCACGTTCACGTTCACGTTCACGTCCACGTCCACGTCCACGTTCACGTTCACGTCCACGTCCACGTGCACGTCCACGTCCACGTCCACGTCCACGTCCACGTCCACGTCCACGACCACGTCCACGTCCACGTCCACGTCCATGTCCACGACCACGTCCATGTCCACGTCCACGTATCAATGTCCACGTCCACGTCCACGTCCACAACCACGTCCACGACCACGTCAACGCCCACGTCCACGTCCACGTCCACGTCCACGCCCACGTCAACGCCCACGTCCACGTCCACGTCCACGTCCACGTCCATGTCCACGACCACGTCCACGTCCACGTCCATGTCCACGTCCACGTCCACGTCAACGTCCACGTCCACGTCCATGTCCACGTCCACGACCACGTCCACGACCACGACCACGTCCACGTCAAGGTCCACGACCATGTCTACGTCCACGTCCACGTCCACGACCATGTCCACGTCCACGTCCACGTCCACGTCCACGTCCACGTCCACGTATCAATGTTCACGTCCACGTCCACGTCCACGTCCGCGTCCATGTCCACGTCCACGTCCACGTCCACGTTCACGTCCACGTTCACGTTCACGTCCACGTGCACGTCCACGTCCACGTTCACGTTCACGTCCACGTTCATGTCCACGTCCACGTTCACGATCACGTTCACGTTCACGTTCACGTCCACATTCACGTCCACGTTCACGTCCACGTCCACGTTCACGTCCACGTCCACGTTCACGTTCACGTTCACGTCCACGTGCACGTCCACGTCCACGACCACGTCCACGTCCACGTCCACGACCACGTCCACGTCCGCGTCCACGTATCAATGTTCACGTCCACGTCCACGTCCCCGTGCACGTTCACGTCCACGTCCACGTCCACGTCCACGTCCACGTCCGCGTCCACGTCCGCGTCCACGTCCGCGTCCACGTCCGCGTCCACGTCCGCGTCCACGTCAGTCCACGTCCAAGTCCTCCACGTCCAAGTCCTCCACGTCCACGACCACGTCCACGTCCACGTCCACGACCACGTCCACGACCACGTCCACGTCCACGACCACGTCCACGACCACGTCCACGTCCACGACCACGTCCACGACCACGACCACGTCCACGTCCACGTCCATGTCCAAGTCCTCCACGTCCATGACCACGTCCACGTCCACGTCCACGTCCACGTCCAAGTCCTCCACGTCCAAATCCTCCACGTCCATGACCACGTCCACGACTACGTCCACGTCCATGTCCACGTCCACGTCCACGACCACGTCCACGTCCACGTGCACGACCACGTCCACGTCCACGACCACGTCCACGACCATGTCCAGGTCCACGTCCACGTCGATATCCACGTCCATGTCCACGTCCACGTCCACGTCCACGTCCACGTCCACGACCACGTCCACGTCCACCTCCACGTCCAAGTCAACGACCACGTCAACGTCCACGTCTACGTCCATGTCCACGTCCACGTCCACGTCCATGTCCACGACCACGTTCACGTCCACGTCCACGTCCACGTCCATGTCCACGTCAACGTCCACGTCCACGTCCACGTCAACGTCCACGTCCACGTCCACGTCCACGTCCACGTCTACGTCCACGTCCACGTCCACGTCCACGACCATGTCTACGTCCACGTCAAGGTCCACGACCATGTCTACGTCCACGTCCACGTCCACGACCATGTCCACGTCCACGTCCACGTTCACGTCCACGTCCACGTATCAATGTTCACGTCCACGTCCACGTCCGCGACCACGTCCACGTCCACGTCCGCGACCACGTCCACGTTCACGTTCACGTCCACGTCCACGTCCACGTCCACGTTCACGTTCACGTCCACGTCCACGTCCACGTTCACGTCCACGTCCACGTTCACGTTCACGTTCACGTTCACGTTCACGTTCACGTCCACGTCCACGTCCACGTTCACGTTCACGTCCACGTCCACGTGCACGTCCACGTCCACGTCCACGTCCACGTCCACGTCCACGACCACGTCCACGTCCACGTCCACGTCCACGTCCACGACCACGTCCACGTCCACGTCCACGTATCAATGTTCACGTCCACGTCCACGTCCGCAACCACGTCCACGACCACGTCAACGCCCACGTCCACGTCCACGTCCACGTCCACGCCCACGTCAACGCCCACGTCCACGTCCACGTCCACGTCCACGTCCACGTCCACGACCACGTCCACGTCCACGTCCACGTCCACGTCCATGTCCACGTCCACGTCCACGTCCACGTCCACGTCCATGTCCACGTCCACGACCACGTCCACGACCACGACCACGTCCACGTCAAGGTCCACGACCATGTCTACGTCCACGTCCACGTCCACGACCATGTCCACGTCCACGTCCACGTCCACGTCCACGTATCAATGTTCACGTCCACGTCCACGTCCACGTCCGCGTCCATGTCCACGTCCACGTCCACGTCCACGTTCACGTCCACGTTCACGTTCACGTCCACGTGCACGTCCACGTCCACGTTCACGTTCACGTCCACGTTCATGTCCACGTCCACGTTCACGATCACGTTCACGTTCACGTTCACGTCCACGTTCACGTCCACGTCCACGTTCACGTCCACGTCCACGTTCACGTCCACGTCCACGTTCACGTTCACGTTCACGTCCACGTGCACGTCCACGACCACGTCCACGTCCACGTCCACGTCCACGACCACGTCCACGTCCGCGTCCACGTATCAATGTTCACGTCCACGTCCACGTCCACGTCCCCGTGCACGTTCACGTCCACGTCCACGTCCGCGTCCACGTCCGCGTCCACGTCCGCGTCCACGTCCCCGTCCACGTCCGCGTCCACGTCAGTCCACGTCCAAGTCCTCCACGTCCAAGTCCTCCACGTCCACGACCACGTCCACGTCCACGACCACGTCCACGACCACGTCCACGTCCACGACCACGTCCACGACCACGTCCACGTCCACGACCACGTCCACGACCACGACCACGTCCACGTCCACGTCCACGTCCACGTCCAAATACTCCACGTCCAAGTCCTCCACGTCCACGACCACGTCCATGACCACGTCCACGTCCACGTCCACGTCCACGTCCAAGTCCTCCACGTCCAAGTCCTCCACGTCCATGACCACGTCCACGACCACGTCCACGTCCACGTCCATGTCCACGTCCACGTCCACGACCACGTCCACGTCCACGTGCACGACCACGTCCACGTCCACGACCACGTCCACGACCATGTCCAGGTCCACGTCCACGTCCATATCCACATCCATGTCCACGTCCACGTCCACGTCCACGTCCACGACCACGTCCACGTCCACGTCCACCTCCACGTCCAAGTCAACGACCACGTCCTCCACGTCCATGTCCACGTCCACGTCCACGTCCACGTCCACGTCCACGTCCACGCCCACGTCCACGTCCACGTCCATGTCCACGTCCACGTCCACGTCCACGTCCACGTCCACGTCCACGTCCATGTCCACGTTCATGTCCACGTCCATGTCCACGTCCATGTCCACGTCCACGTCCATGTCCACGTCCACGTCCATGTCCATGTCCACGTCCACGTCCACGTCCACGTCCATGTCCATGTCCACGTCCACGTCCACGTCCACGTCCACGTCCATGTCCACGTCTACGTCCACGTCCACGTCCACGTCCATGTCCACGTCCATGTCCACGTCCACGTCCACGTCCACGTCCACGTCCATGTCCACGTCCAGGTCCACGTCCATGTCCACGTCCACGTCTATGTCCACGTCCATGTCCACGTCCACGTCCACGTCCACGTCCACGTCCACGTCCACGTCCATGTCCACGTCCATGTCCAAGTCCATGTCAACGTCCATGTCCACGTCCATGTCCAAGTCCATGTCCACGTCCAAGTCCACGTCCATGTCCACGTCCATGTCCACGTCCAAGTCCTCCACGTCCACGTCCACGTCCATGTCCACATCCACGTCCATGTCCACGTCCACGATCACATCAATCCACATCCAAATCCTCCACGTCCAAGTCCTCCACGTCCACGTCCACGTCCATGTCCATGTCCACGTCCACGTCCAGGTCCACGTCCACGTCTACGTCCATGTCCAGGAGCTTGCCTCGTCCAAGAGCTTGCCTTGTCCAAGAGCTTGCGAGGTCTAGGAGCTTGCCTAGTCTAGGAGCTCGCCTGGTCCAAGACCTTGCCTGGTCGAGGAGCGTGCCTGGTTCAGGAGCTTGCCTTTTCCACGAGCGTGCCTGGTTCAGGAGCTTGCCTTGTCCACGAGCTTTCTTGGTCCGTGAGCTTGCCTGGTCCAGGAGCTTGCGAGGTCCAGGAGCTTGCCTGGTCCAAGAGCTTGCCTGGTCCAAGAGCTTGCGTGGTCCAGGAGCTTGCCTGGTCCAAGAGCTTGCCTGGTCTAGGAGCTTGCCTAGTCCAGGAGCTTGCCTAGTCTAGGATCTTGCCTGGTCCAAGAGCTTGGGTGGTCCACGAGCTTGCCTGGTCTAGGAGCTTGCCTGGTCCAGGAGCTTGCCTGGTCCTGGAGCGTGCCTAGTCTACGAGTTTGCCTGGTCCAGAAGCTTGCCTGGTCTAGGAGCTTGCATGGTCCAGGAGCGTGCCTAGTCCAGGTGCTTGCTTGGTCCAGGAGCTATCCTGGTCCAGGAGCTTGCCTGGTCCAGGAGCTTGCCTGTTCGAGGAGCGTGCCTGGTCCAAGAGCTTGCCTGGTCCAAGAGCGTGCATGGTCCACGAGCGTGCCTGGTCCATGAACTTGCCTGGTCCAGGAGCTTGCCTAGTCAAGGAGCTTGCCCCGTCCAGGAGCTTGCCTGGTCCAGGAGCTTGCATGGTTCAGGAGCTTGTCTGGTCTAGGAGCTTGTCTAGTCCAGGTTCGTGCCTGGTCCACGAGTTTGCCTGGTCCAGAAGCTTGCCTGGTCCAGGAGCTTGCCTGGTCTAAGAGCTTGCATGGTCCAGGAGCGTGCCTGGTCCAAGAGCTTGCCTGGTCCATGAGCTATCCTTGTCCAGGAGCTTGCCTGGTCCAGGAGATTGCCTGGTCTAAGAGCTTGCCTGTTCTAGGAGCGTGCCTGGTCCAAGAGCTTGCCTAGTCCAAGAGCGTGCATGGTCCACGAGCGTGCCTGGTCCAGGAGCTTGCCTGGTCCAGGAGCTTGCCTGGTCAAGGAGCTTGCCTGGTCCAGGAGCTTGCCTGGTCCAGGAGCTTGCCTGGTCCACGAGACTGCCTGGTCCAAGAGCTTGCCTCGTCCAGGAGCGTGCACGGTCCACGAGCGTGCCTGGTCCAGGAGTTTCCCTGGTCCAGGAGCTTGCGTGGTCCAATAGCTTGCTTGGTCCAGAAGCCTGCCTGGTCCAAGAGCTTGCCTGGTCTAGGAGTGTGCCTGTTCCAAGAGCTTGCATGATCCAGGAGCTTGCGTGGTCGAGGAGCTTGCCTGGTCCAGGAGCTTGACTGGTCCAGGAGCTTGCCTGGACCAAGAGCTTGCCTGGTCCAAGAGCTTGCGTGGTCCTGGAGCTTGCCTGGTCCAGGAGCTTGCCTGGTCTAGGAGCTTGCCTGGTCCACGAGCTTGCCTCGTCCAGGAGCGTGCCAGGTCCAGGAGTTTGCCTGGTCCAGAAGCTTGCCTGGTCCAGGAGCTTGCATGCTCCAGGAGCGTGCCTGGTCCAGGAGCTTGCCTGGTCCAGGAGCTATCCTGGTCCAGGAGCTTGCCTGGTCCAGGAGCTTGCGTGGTCCAGGAGCTTGCCTGGTCCAGGAGCTTGCCTCTTCCACGAGCATTCCTGGTCCAGGAGCTTGCCTTGTCTAGGAGCTTTCTTGGTCCGTTAGCTTGCCTGGTACAAGAGCTTGCTTAGTCCAGGAGATTTCCTGGTCCAAGAGCTTGCCTGGTCCAGTAGCTTGCCTGGTCCAACAGCTTGCCTGGTCCAGGAGCTTGCGTGGTCCAATAGCTTGCTTGATCCAGAGGCCCAAGAGCTTGCCAGGTCCACGAGCGTGCCTGGTCCAAGAGCTTGCGTAGTGCAGGAGCTTGCGTGGTCCAGGAGCTTGCCTGGTCCAAGAGCTTGCCTGGTCCAGGAGCTTTGCATGGTCCAAGAGCTTGCCTGGTCAAGGAGCTTGCCTGGTCTAGGAGCTTGCCTGGTCCAGGAGCTTGCCTGGTCCAGGAGCGTGCCTGATCCACGAGTTTGCCAGGTCCAGAAGCTTGCCTGGTGTAGGAGCTTGCCTAGTCTAGCAGCTTGCATGGTCCAGGAGCTTGCCTGGTCCAGGAGTTGCCTGTTCCACGAGTGTGCCTGGTCCTGGAGCTTGCCTTGTCCAAGAGCTTTCTTGGTCCGTTAGCTTGCCTCGTCCAGGAGCTTGCCTGGTCCAGGAGCGAGCATGGTCTACGAGCGTGCTTGGTCCAGGAGCTTGCCTAGTCCAGGAGCTTGCCTGTTCAAGGAGCTTGCCTGGTTCGGGAGCTTGCCTGGTCCTGGAGCTTGCATGGTCCACGAGCCTGCCTGGTCCAAGAGCTTGCCTGGTTTAAGAGCGTGCATGGTCCACGAGTGTGCCTGGTCCAGGAGCTTGCCTGGTCCAGGAGCTTGCCTGGTCCAAAAGCTTGCTTGGTCCAGAAGCCTGCCTGGTCCAAGAGCTTGCCTGGTCAAGGAGCGTGCCTGGTCCAAGAGCTTGCGTGGTCTAGTAGCTTGCGCGGTCCAGGAGCTTGCCTGGTCCACGAGCTTGCCTGATCCACGAGCTTGCCTGGTCCACGAGCTTGCCTGGTCCAGGAGCTTGCCTGGTCCAGGAGCTTGCCTGGTCCATGAGCTTGCCTGTTCCACGAGCGTGCGTGGTCTAGGAGCTTGCCTTGTCTAGGAGCTTTCTTGGTCCAAGAGCTTGCCTGGTCCAGCAGCTTGCCTGGTCCAAGAGCTTGCCTGGTCCAAGAGCTTGCCTGGTCCAGGAGCTTGCCTGGTCCAGGAGCTTGCCTGGTCCAAGAGCTTGCCTGGTTGAGGAGCTTGCCCGGTCCACGAGCTTGCCTGGTCCAGGAGCGTGTCAATCCACTAGCTTGCGTGGTCCAAGAGCATGCCTGGTCCAGGAGTGTGCCTGGTCTACGAGCGAGCCTGGTCCAGGAGCTTGCCTGGTCTAGGAGCTTGCCTGGTCAAGGAGCTTGCCTGGTCCGGGAGCTTGCCTGGTCCAGGTGCTTGCTTGGTCCACGAGCCTGCCTGGTCCAAGAGCTTGCCTAGTCCAAGAGTGTGCATGGTCCACGAGCGTGCCTGGTCGAGGAGCTTGCCTAGTCCAAAAGCTTGCTTGGTCCAGAAGCCTGCCCGGTCCAAGAGCTTGCCTTGTCCAGGAGCGTGCCTGGTCCAAGAGCTTGCGTGGTCTAGGAGCTTGCGTGGTCCAGGAGCTTGCGTGGTCCACGAGCTTGCCTAGTCCAAGAGCTTGCCTTGTCCAAGAGCTTGCCTGGTCCAAGAGCTTGCATGGTCTAGGAGCTTGCCTGGTCCACGAGCTTGCCTGGTCTAGGAGCTCTCTTGGTCCAGGAGCTTGCCTGGTCCAGGAGCGTGCCTGGTCCAAAAACTTGCTTGGTCCAGGTGCTTCCCTGGTCTAGGAGCTTGCATGGTCCAGGAGCGTGCCTGGTCTAGGAGCTTGCCTGGTCCAGGAGCTATCCTGGTCCAGGAGCTTGCTTGGTCCAGGAGCTTGCCTGGTCCAGGAGCTTTCCTGTTCCATGAGCGTGCCTGGTCCAGGAGCTTGCCTTGTCGAGGAGCTTTCTTGGTCCAAGAGCTTGCCTGGTCCAGGAGCTTGCCTGGTCCAGGAGCTTGCCTGGTCCAAGAGCTTGCCTGATCTAGGAGCTTGCCTGGTCCAGGAGCTTGCCTGGTCCAGGAGCTTGCGTGGTCCAAGAGCTTGCCTCGTCGAGGAGCTTGCTTGGTCCACGAGCTTGCCTGGTCCAGGAGTGTGCCTGATCCACGAGCTTGCCTGGTCCAGGAGTGTGCCTGATCCACGAGCTTGCCTTGTCCAGGAGCGTGCCTGGTCTACGAGCGAGCCTAGTCCAGGAGCTTGCCTGGTCCTGGAGCTTGCCTGGTCAAGGAGCTTTTGTGGTCCAGGAGCTTGCCTGGTCCACGAGCCTGCGTGATCCAAGAGCTTGCCTGGTCCAGGAGCGTGCATAGTCCACGAGCGTGCCTGGTCCAGGAGCTTGCCTGGTCCAGGAGCTTGCCTGGTCCACGAGCCTGCCTGGTCCAAGAGCTTGCCTGGTTCAGGAGCGTGCATGGTCCACGAGCGTGCCTGGTCTTGGAACTTGCGTGGTCTAGGACCTTGCCTGGTCCAAGAGCTTGCGTGGTCCAGGAGCGTGCCTGGTCCGAGAGCTTGCGTAGTCCAGGATCTTGCATGGTCCAAGAGCTTTCCTGGTCCAGGAGCTTGCCTGGTCCAGGAGCTTGCCTCGTCCAAGAGCTTGCCTGGTTCAAGAGCTTGCGAGGTCCAGGAGCTTGCCTGGTCCAGGAGCTTGCCTGGTCTAGGAGCTTGCCTGGTCAAGGAGCTTCCTTGGTCCAGGAGTGTGCCTGGTCCACGAGTTTGCCTGGTCCAGAAACTTGCCTGGTCCAGGAGCTTGCCTGGTCTAGGAGCTTGCATGGTCCAGGAGCGTGCCTGGTCCAGGAGCTTGCCAGGTCGAGGAGCTATCCTGGTCCAGGAGCTTGCCTGGTCCAGGAGCTTGCTTGGTCCAGGAGCTTGCCTGTTCCACGAGCGTGCCTGGTCCAAGAGCTTGCCTTGTCCAGGAGCTTTCTTGGTCCAGGAGCTTGCCTGGTCCAGGAGCTTGCCTGGTCCAAGAGCTTGCCTGGTCGAGGAGCTTGCCCGTTCCACGAGCTTGCCTGGTCCAGGAGCGTGTCGATCCACTAGCTTGCCTGGTCCAAGAGCGTGCCTGGTCCAGGAGTGTGCCTGGTCTACCAGCGAGCCTGGTCCAGGAGCTTGCCTGGTCCAGGAGCTTGCCTGGTCAAGGAGCTTGCCTGGTCCGGGAGCTTGCCTGGTCCAGGAGCTTGCCTGGTCCATGAGCCTGCCTGGTCCAAGAGCTTGCCTGGTCCAAGAGCGTGCATGGTCCACGAGCGTGCCTGGTCAAGGAGCTTGCCTGGTCCAAAAGCTTGCTTGGTCCAGAAGCCTGCCCGGTCCAAGAGCTTGCCTGGTCCAGAAGCGTGCCTGGTCCAAGAGCTTGCGTGGTCTAGGAGCTTGCGTGGTCCAGGAGCTTGCCTGGTCCACGAGCTTGCCTGGTCCAAGAGCTTGCCTGGTCCAAGAGCTTGCCTGGTCCAAGAGCTTGCGTGGTCTAGGAGCTTGCCTGGTCTAGGAGCTTGCCTGGTCTAGGAGCTCTCCTGGTCCAGGAGCTTGCCTGGTCCAGGAGCGTGCCTGGTCCACGAGTTTGCCTGGTCCAGAAACTTGCTTGGTCCAGGAGCTTGCCTGGTCTAGTAGCTTGCATGGTCCAGGAGTGTGCCTGGTCCAGGAGCTTGCCTGGACCAGGAGCTATCCTGGTCCAGGAGCTTGCCTGGTCCAGGAGCTTGCCTGGTCCAGGAGCTTGCCTTGTCCAAGAGCTTGCCTGGTCTAGGAGCTTGCCTGGTCCAGGAGCTTGCCTCGTCCAGGATCTTGCCTGGTCCAAGAGCTTGCCTGGTCGAGGAGCTTGCTTGGTCCACGAGCTTGCCTGGTCCAGGAGTGTGCCTGATCCACGAGCTTGCCTGGTCCAAGAGTGTGCCTTGTCCAGGAGCGTGCCTGGTCTACGAGCGAGCCTAGTCCAGGAGCTTGCCCGGTCTAGGAGCTTGCTTGGTCAAGGAGCTTGTGTGGTCCAGGAGCTTGCCTGGTCCACGAGCCTGCCTGGTCCAAGAGCGTGCATAGTCCACGAGCGTGCGTGGTCCAGGAGCTTGCCTGGTCCAGGAGC
Organism: Closterium sp. NIES-65; assembly: GCA_948144175.1. Classification (NCBI taxonomy): domain Eukaryota; kingdom Viridiplantae; phylum Streptophyta; class Zygnematophyceae; order Desmidiales; family Closteriaceae; genus Closterium; species Closterium sp. NIES-65. The sequence goes on from CANXME010000938.1 coordinate 29,546, forward strand.
TTGCCTGGTCCAGGAGCTTGCCTGGTCCACAAGCCTGCCTGGTCCAAGAGCTTGCCTCGTTCAGGAGCGTGCATGGTCCACGAGCGTGCCTAGTCTTGGAGCTTGCCTGGTCTAGGACCTTGCCTGGTCCAAGAGCTTGCGTGGTCCAGGAGCGTGCCTAGTCCGAGAGCTTGCGTAGTCCACGAGCTTGCATGGTCCAAGAGCTTGCCTGGTCCAGGAGCTTGCCTGGTCCAGGAGCTTGCCTCGTCCAAGAGCTTGCCTGGTCCAAGAGCTTGCGAGGTCCAAGAGCTTGCCTGGTCCAGGAGCTTGCCTGGTCTAGGAGCTTGTGTGGTCCAGGAGCTTGCCTGGTCCACAAGCCTGCCTGGTCCAAGAGCGTGCCTGGTCCGAGAGCTTGCGTAGTCCAGGAGCTTGCATGGTCCAAGAGCTTGCCTGGTCCAGGAGCTTGCCTGGTCCAGGAGCTTGCCTCGTCCAAGAGCTTGCTTGGTCCAAGAGCTTGCGAGGTCCAGGAGCTTGCCTGGTCCAGGAGCTTGCCTGGTCTAGGAGCTTGCCTGGTCAAGGAGCTTCCTTGGTCCACGAGCGTGCCTGGTCTACGAGTTTGCCTGGTCCAGAAACTTGCCTGGTTCAGGAGCTTGCCTGGTCTAGGAGCTTGCATGGTCCAGGAGCGTGCCTGGTCTAGGAGCATGCCTGGTCGAGGAGCTATCCTGGTCGAGGAGCTTGCCTGGTCCAGGAGCTTGCCTTTTCCACGAGTGTGCCTGGTCCAGGAGCTTGCCTTGTCCAGGAGCTTTCTTGGTCCGTGGGCTTGCCTGGTCCAGAAGCTTGCCTGGTCCAGGAGCTTGCCTGGTCCAAGAGCTTGCCTGGTCGAAGAGCTTGCGTGGTCCAGGAGCTTGCCTGGTCCAAGAGCTTGCCTGGTCTAGGAGCTTGCCTGGTCCAGGAGCTTGCCTTGTCTAGGAGCTTGCGTGGTCCAAGAGCTTGGGTAGTCCAGGAGCTTGGGTAGTCCAGAAGCTTGCCTGGTCTAGGAGCTTGCATGGTCCAGGAGCGTGCCTGGTCCAGGAGCTTGCCTGGTCCAAGAGCCATCCTGGTCCACGAGCTTGCCTGGTCCAGGAGCTTGCCTGGTCCAGGAGCTTGCCTAGTCAAGGAGCTTGCCTGGTCGAGGAGCTTGCCTAGTCCAGTAGCTTGCCTCGTTCAGGAGCTTGCGTGGTGTAGGAGCTTGCCTGGTCCAGGAGCTTGCCTGGTCCAGGTTTGTGCCTTGTCCACGAGTTTGCTTGGTCCAGAAGCTTGCCTGGTCCAAGAGCTTGCCTGGTCTAAGAGCTTGCATGGTCCAGGAGCGTGCGTGGTCCAAGAGCTTGCCTGGTCCAGGACCTATCCTGGTCCTGGAGCTTGCATGTTCCAGGAGCGTGCCTGGTCCAGGAGCTTGCCTGGTCCAGGAGCTTTCCTTTGTCCAGGAGCTATCCTGGTCTAGGAGCTTGCCTGGTCCAGGAGCTTGCGTGGTCCAGGAGCTTGCCTGTTCGAGGAGCGTGTCTGGTCCAAGAGCTTGCCTGGTCCAAGAGCGTGCATGGTTCACGAGCGTGCCAGGTCCATGAACGTGCCTGGTCAGGAGCTTGCCTAGTCAAGGAGCTTGCGTGGTCCAGGAGCTTGCCAGGTCCAGGAGCTTGCCTGGTTCAGGAGCTTGCCCGGTCTAGGAGCTTGCCTGGTCCAGGAGCTTGCTTGGTCCAGGTTCGTGCCTGGTCCACGAGTTTGCCTGGTCCAGAAGCTTGTCTGGTCCAGGAGCTTGCCTGGTCTAAGAGCTTGCATGGTCCAGGAGCGTGCCTGGTCCAAGAGCTATCCTGGTCCAGGAGCTTGCCTGGTCCAGGAGCTTGCCTGGTCCAGGAGATTGCCTGGTCCAAGAGCTTGCCTGTTCTAGGAGCGTGCCTGGTCGAAGAGCTTGCCTGGTCCAAGAGCGTGCATGGTCCACAAGCGTGCCTGGTCCAGGAGCTTGCCTGGTCCAGGAGCTTGCCTGGTCAAGGAGCTTGCCTGGTTTAGGAGCTTGCGTGGTCCAGGAGCTTGCCTGGACCACGAGCATGTCTGGTCCAAGAGCTTGCCTCGTCCAGGAGCGTGCACGGTTCACGAGCGTGCCTGGTCCAGGAGTTTGCCTGGTCCAGGAGCTTGCGTGGTCCAAGAGCTTGCGTGATCCCAGAGCTTGCCTTGTCCAGGAGTTTGCCTGGTCCAGGAGCTTGCCTGGTCCAAGAGCTTGCCTGGTCCAGGAGCGTGCCTGGTCCAAGAGCTTGCGTGATCCCGGAGCTTGCGAGGTCAAGGAGCTTGCCTGGTCCAGGAGCTTGCCTGGTCCAGGAGCTTGCCTGGTCCAAGAGCTTGCCTGGTCCAAGAGCTTGCGTGGTCCAGGAGCTTGCCTTGTCTAGGAGCTTGCTTGGTCTAGGAGCTTGCCTTGTCCAAGAGCTTGCCTGGTCCAGGAGCTTGCCTGGTCCAAGAGCTTGCCTGGTCCAGGAGCGTGCCTGGTCCACGAGTTTGCCTGGTCCAGAAGCTTGCCTCGTCCAGGAGCTTGCCTGGTCTAGGAGATTGCATGGTCCAGGAGCGTGCTTGGTCCAGGAGCTTGCCTGGTCCAGGAGCTATCCTGGTCCAGGAGCTTGCCTGGTCCAGGAGCTTGCCAGGTCTAGGAGCTTGCCTGTTCCACGAGCATTCCTGGTCCAGGAGCTTGCCTTGTCTAGGAGCTTTCTTGGTCTGTTAGCTTGCCTGGTCCATGAGCTTGCCTAGTCCATGAGATTTCCTGGTCCAAGAGCTTGCCAAGTCCAGGAGCTTGCCTGGTCTAGGAGCTTGCCAGGTCCAGGAGCTTGCGTGGTCCAATAGCTTGCTTGGTCCAGAAGCCTGCCTGGTCCAAGAGCGTGCCTGGTCCAAGAGCTTGCGTGGTCTAGGAGCTTGCGTGGTCCAGGAGCTTTGCCTGGTCCAAGAGCTTGCCTGGTCCAAGAGCTTTCGTGGTCCAGGAGCTTGCTTGGTCCAGGAGCTTGCCTGGTCTAGGAGCTTGCCTGGTCCAGGAGCTTGCATGGTCCAGGAGCGTGCCTGATCCACGAGTTTGCCTGGTCCAGAAGCTTGCCTGGTCCAGGAGCTTGCCTGGTCTAGGAGCTTGCATGGTCCAAGAGCTTGCCTGGTCCAGGAGCTTGCCTGGTCCAGGAGCTATCTTGGTCCAGGAGCTTGCCTGGTCCAGGAGCTTGCCTGTTCCATGAGCGTGCCTGGTCCAGGAGCTTGCCTTGTCCAGGAGCTTTCTTGGTCCGTTAGCTTGCCTCGTCCACGAGCGTGCCTGATCCACGAGCTTGCCTGGTCCAAGAGCGTGCCTGGACCAGGAGTGTGCCTAGTCCACGAGCGAGCCTGGTCCAGGAGCTTGCCTGGTCCCGGAGCTTTCGTGGTCCAGGAGCTTGCCTGGTCCGGAAGCTTGCCTGGTCCAAGAGCTTGCCTGGTCCTCGAGCTTGCCTGGTCCAAGAGCTTGCGTGGTCCAGGAGCTTTCGTGGTCCAGAAGCTTGCGTGGTCCAGGAGCTTGCCTGGTCCAAGAGCTTGCCTGGTCCAAGAGCTTGCGTGGTCAAGAAGCTTGCGTGGTCTACGAGCTTGCCTGGTCTAGGAGCTTGCCTGGTCCAGGAGCTTGCTTGGTCCAGGAGCGTGCTTGGTCCACGAGTTTGCCTGGTCTAGAAGCTTGCCTGGTCCAAGAGCTTGCCTGGTCTAGGAGCTTGCATGGTCCAGGAGCGTGCCTAGTCCAGGAGCTAGCGTGGTCCAGGAGCTATCCTAGTCCAGGAGCTTGCGTGGTCCAGGAGCTTGCCTGGTCCAGGTTTGTGCCTGGTCCACGACTTTGCTTGGTCCAGAAGCTTGCCTGGTCCAAGAGCTTGCCTGGTCTAAGAGCTTGCATGGTCCTGGAGCGTGCCTGGTCCAAGAGCTTGCCTGGTCCAAGAGCTATCCTGGTCCAGGAGCTTGCCTCGTCCAGGAGCTTGCCTGGTCCAGGAGCTTGCCTGTTCGAGGAGCGTGCCTGGTCCAAGAGCTTGCCTGGTCCAAGAGCGTGTATGGTCCACGAGCGTGCCTGGTCCATGAACTTGCCTGGTCAGGAGCTTGCCTAGTCAAGGAGCTTGCCTGGTCCAAGAGCTTGCCTGGTCCAGGAGCTTGCCTGGTTCAAGAGCTTGCCTGGTCTAGGAGCTTGCCTGGTCGAGGAGCTTGCCTTGTCCAGGTTCGTGCCTGGTCCACGAGTTTGCTTGGTCCAGAAGCTTTCCTGGTCCAGGAGCTTGCCTGGTCTAAAAGCTTGCATGGTTCAGGTGCGTGCGTGGTCCAAGAGCTTGCTTGGTCCAGGAGCTATCCTGGTCCAGGAGCTCGCCTGGTCCAGGAGATTGCCTGGTCCAAGAGCTTGCGTGTTCCAGGAGCGTGCCTGGTCCAAGAGCTTGCCTGGTCCAAGAGCGTGCATGGTCCACGAGCGTGCCTAGTCTAGGAGCTTGCTTGGTCTAGGAGCTTGCCTGGTCAAGGATCTTGTCTGGTCCAGGAGCTTGCCTGGTCCAGGAGCTTGCCTTGTCCACGAGCCTGCCTGGTCCAAGAGCTTGCCTCGTCCGGGAGCGTGCACGGTCCACGAGCGTGCCTGGTCCAGGAGTTTGCCTGGTCCAGGAGCTTGCGTGGTACAATAGCTTGCTTGGTCTAGAAGCCTGCCTGGTCCAAAAGCTTGCCTGGTCCAAGAGCGTGCCAGGTCCAAGAGCTTGCGTGATCCAGGAGCTTGCGTGGTCGAGCTTGCCTGGTCCAGGAGCTTCCCTGGTCCAGGAGCTTGCCTGGTCCAAGAGCTTGCCTGGTCCAAGAGCTTGCGTGGTCCAGGAGCTTGCCTGGTCCAGGAGCTTGCTTGGTCTAGGAGCTTGCCTGGTCCAGGAGCTTGCCTGGTCCAGGAGCTTGCCTGGTCAAAGAGCTTGCCTGGTCCAGGAGTTTGCCTGGTCCTGAAGCTTGCCTCGTCCAGGAGCTTGCCTGGTCTAGGAGATTGCATGGTCCAGGAGCGTGCCTGGTCCAGAAGCTTGCCTGGTCCACGAGCTATCCTGGTTCAGGAGCTTGCCTGGTCCAGGAGCTTGCCAGGTCCAGGAGCTTGCCTGTTCCACGAGCATTCCTGGTCCAGGAGCTTGCCTTGTCTAGGAGCTTTCTTGGTCCGTTAGCTTGCCTGGTCCAGGAGCTTGCCTTGTCCAGGAGCTTGCCTGGTCCAGGAGCTTGCGTGAACCAATAGCTTGCTTGATCCAGAAGCCTGCCTGGTCCAAGAGCTTGCCTGGTCCACGAGCGTGCGTGGTCCAAAAGCTTGCGTGGTCTAGGAGCTCGCGTGGTCCAGGAGCTTGCCTGGTCCAAGAGCTTGCCTGGTCCAGGAGCTTTGCCTGGTCCAAGAGCTTGCCTGGTCCAAGAGCTTGCGTGGTCGAGGAGCTTGCCTGGTCCAGGAGCTTGCCTGGTCTAGGAGCTTGCTTGGTCCAGGAGCTTGCCTGGTCCAGGAGCGTGCCTGATCCACGAGTTTGCCTGGTCCAGAAGCTTGCCTGGTCCAGGAGCTTGCCTGGTCTAGGAGCTTGCATGGTCCAGGAGCTTGCCTGGTCCAGAAGCTTGCCTGGTCCAGGAGCTTGCCAGGTCCAGGAGCTTGCCTGTTCCACGAGCGTGCCTGGTCCACGAGCTTGCCTTGTCCAGGAGCTTTCTTGGTCCGTTAGCTTGCCTTGTCCACGAGCGTGCCTGATCCACGAGCTTGCCTGGTCCGAGAGCGTGCCTGGACCAGGAGTGTGCCTGGTCCACGAGCGAGCCTGGTCCAGGAGCTTGCCTGGTCCCGGAGCTTTCGTGGTCCAGGAGCTTGCCTGGTCCGGAAACTTGCCTGGTCCAGGAGCTTGCCTGGTCCTCGAGCCTGCCTGGTCCAAGAGCTTGCGTGGTCCAGGAGCTTTCGTGGTCCAGAAGCTTGCCTGGTCCAGGAGCTTGCCTGGTCCAAGAGCTTGCCTGGTCCAAGAGCTTGCGTGGTCTAGAAGCTTGCCTGGTCCACGAGCTTGCCTGGTCTAGGAGCTTGCCTGGTCCAGGAGCTTGCTTGGTCGACGAGTTTGCCTGGTCTAGAAGCTTGCCTGGTCCAAGAGCTTGCCTGGTCTAGGAGCTTGCATGGTCTAGGAGCGTGCCTAGTCCAGGAGCTAGCCTGGTCGAGGAGCTATCCTGGTCCAGGAGCTTGCCTGGTGTAGGAGCTTGCCTGGTCTAGGAGCTTGCCTGTTCCACGAGCATGCCTGGTCCAGGAGCTTGCCTTGTCCAGGAGCTTTCTTGGTCCGTTTGCTTGCCTGGTCCAGGAGCTTGCCTGGTCCAGGAGCTTTCTTGGTCCGTTTGCTTGCCTGGTCCAGGAGCTTGCCTGGTCCAGGAGCTTGCCTGGTCCAGGAGCTTGCCTGGTCCACGAGCCTGCTTGGTCCGAGAGCTTGCCTGGTCCAGGAGCTTTCCTGGTCTAGGACCTTGCGTGGTCCAAGAGCTTGCTTGGTCCAGAAGCCTGCCTCGTCCACGTACTTGCCTGGTCCAGGAGCGTGCCTTGTCGAAAAGCTTGCGTAGTCCAGGAGCTTGCCTCGTCCAAGAGCTTGCGTGGTCCAGGAGCTTGCCTGGTCCAGGAGCTTGCCTGGTCTAGGAGCTTGCCTGGTCCAAGAGCTTCCTTGGTCCAGAAGCATGTCTGGTCCACGAGTTTGCCTGGTCCACAAGCTTGCCTGGTCCAGGAGCTTGCCTGGTCTAGGAGCTTGCATGGTCCAGGAGCGTGCCTGGTCCAGGAGCTTGCCTAGTCCAGGAGCTATCCTGGTCCAGGAGCTTGCTTGGTCAAGGAGCTTGCCTGTTCCAGGAGCTTGCCTATTCCAGGAGCTTGCCTGGTCCAGGAGCTATCCTGGTCTAGGAGCTTGCCTGGTCCAAGAGCTTGCCTTGTCCAGGAGCTTTCTTGGTCCGTGAGCTTGCCTGGTCCAGGAGCTTGCCTTGTCCAGGAGCTTGCCTGGTCCAAGAGCTTGCCTGGTCCAAGAGCTTGCGTGGTCCAGGAGCTTGCCTGGTCTAGGAGCTTGCCTGTTCCAGGAGCTTGCCTGGTCCAGGAGCTATCCTGGTCTAGGAGCTTGCCTGGTCCAGGAGCTTGCCTGGTCCAGGAGCTTGCGTGGTCCAAGAGCTTGCCTGGTCCAGGAGCTTGCCTGGTCCAGGAGCGTGCCTGGTCCACGACTTTGCCTGGTCCAGAAGCTTGCCTGGTTTAGGAGCTTGCCTGGTCTAGGAGCTTGCATGGTCCAGGAGCGTGCCTGGTCTAGGAGCTTGCCTGGTCCAGGAGCTATCCTGTTCCAAGAGCTTGCCAGGTCCAAGAGCTTGCCTGGTCCAGGAGCTTGCCTGTTCGAGGAGCGTGCCTGGTCCAAGAGCTTGCCTGGTCCAAGAGCGAGCATGGTCCACGAGCGTGCCTGGTCGAGGAACTTGCCTGGTCAAGGAGCTTGCCTGGTCAAGGAACTTGCCTGGTCCTGGAACTTGCCTGGTCCAAGAGCTTGCCTGGTTCATGAGCTTGCCTGGTCTAGGAGCTTGCCTGGTCCAGGAGCTTGCCTGGTCCAGAAGCGTGCCTGGTCCACGAGTTTGCTTGGTCCAGAAGCTTGCGTGGTCCATGAGCTTGCCTGGTCTAGGAGCTTGCATGGTCCAGGAGCGTGCCTGGTCCAGGAGGTTGCCTGGTCCAGGAGCTTGCCTGGTCTAGGATCTTGCCTGGTCCAGGAGCATGCCTGGTCCACGAGCTTGCCTGGTCCAAGAGCTTGCCTGGTCCAGGAGCTTGCCTGGTCCAGGATCTTGCCTGGTTCAGGAGCTTGCCTGGTCCGGGAGCTTCTCTGGTCCAGGAGCTTGCCTGGTCCAGGAGCCTGCTTTGTCTAGGAGCTTGCCTGGTCCAGGAGCTGGCCAGGTCCAGGAGCGTGCTTGGTCCACAAGCTTGCCTAGTCAAGGAGCTTGCCAGGTCTAGGAGCTTGCCTGGTCCAACAACTTGCCTGGTCCAAGTGCTTGCTTGGTCCAGGAGCGTGCCTGGTCCAAGAGCTTGCCTGGTCCAGGAGCTTGCCTGGTCCAGGAGCTTGCTTGGTCCAGGAGCGTGCCTGGTCCACGAGATTCCCCGGTCCAGGAGCTTGCCTTGTCCAGGAGCTTGCCTGGTCTAGGATCTTGCCTGGTCGAGGAGCTTGCCTGGTCCAGGAGCGTGCCTGGTCCATGTGTTTGCGTGGTTCAAGAGCTTGCCTGGTCTAGGAGCTTGCCTAGTCGAGGAGCTTGCTTGGTCCAGGAGCTTGCCTGGTCTAGGAGCTTGCCTGGTCCAGGAGCTTGCCTGGTCCAGGAGCTTGCCTGGTCCACGAGTTTGCCTGGTCCAGGAGCTTGCTTGGTCCAGGAGCTTGCGTGGTCCAGGAGCTTGCGTGGTCTAGGAGCCTGCCTGGGCTAGGAGCTTGCCTGGTCTAACAGCTTGCCTGGTCCAAGAGCTTGCTTGGTCCAGGAGCGTGAATGGTCCAAGAGCTTGCCCGGTCAAGGAGCTTGCTTGGTCCAGGAGCTTTCCTGGTCCAGGAGCTTGCCTGGTCCAGGAGCTTGCTTGGTCCAGAAGCCTGCCTGGTCCAAGAGCTTGCCTTCTCCAGGAGCGTGCCTGGTCCAAGAGCTTGCGTGGTCCTGGAGCTTGCCAGGTCCAAGAGCTTGCGTGGTCCAGGAGCTTGCCTGGTCAAGGAGCTTGCCTGGTCCGGAATCGTGCCTGGTCCACGAGGGTGCCTGGTCCAGGAGCTTGCCTGGTCCAGGAGCTTGCCTAGTCCAGGAGCTTGCTGGTCCATGAGCGTGCCTGGTCCACGAGCCTGCCTGGTCTAAGAGCATGCTTGGTCCAGGAGCGTGCCTGGTCCACGAGCGTGCCTGATCCAGGAGCTTGCTTGGTCGAGAAGCTTGCTTGGTCCAGGAGCCTGATTGGTCCAGGAGCTTGCCTCGTCCTGGAGCGTGCCTGGTCCAGGATCTTGCGTGGACTAGGAGCTTGCCTGGTCCATGAGCATGCTTGGTCGAAGAGCCTGCCTGGTCTAAGAGCATGCTTGGTCCAGGAGCGTGCCTGGTCCACGAGCGTGCCTGATCCAGGAGCTTGCTTGGTCGAGGAGCTTGCTTTGTCCAGGAGCTTACTTGGTCCAGGAGCTTGCCTCGTCCAGGAGCGTGCATGGTCCAGGTGCTTGCCTGGTCCAGGAGCTTGCTTGGACCGGAAGCATGCCTAGACCAAGAGCTTGCCTGGTCCAAGAGCGTGCCTAGTCCAACAGCTTGCGTGGTCCAGGAGCTTGCCTTGTTCAGGAGCTTGCCTGGTCCAAGAGCTTGCCTGGTCCAGGAGCTTGCCTTTTCCAGGGGCTTGCGTGGTCCACGAGCGTGCCTGGTCCGCGAGCCTGCGTGGTCGAAGAGCTTGCGTGGTCCACGGGCGTGCCTGGTCCAGGAGCTTGCTTGGTCCAGGAGCTTGCCTGGTCCAGGAGCTTGCCTGGTCCAGAAGCTTGCCTGGTCCAGAGCTTGCCTGGTCTAGGAGCTTGCCTGGTCTAGGAGCTTCCCTGGTCTAGGAGCTTGCTTGGTCGAGAAGCCTGCCTGGTCCAAGAGCTTGCCTTGTCCACGAGCATGCCTGGTCCAAGAGCTTGCATGGTCCAAGAGCTTGCCTGGTCGAAGAGCTTGCCTGGTCCAAGAGCTAGCCTGGTCTAAGAGCTTGCCTGGTCCAAGAGCTGGCCTGGTCCAAGAGCTAGCTTGGTCCAGGAGCCTGCCTGGACCAGGAGCTTGCCTGGTAAAGGAGCTTGCCTGGTCCAGGAGCTTGCCAGGTCCAGGAGCTTGCCTGGTCCAGGAGCTTGCTTGGTCCAAAAGCCTGCCTGGTCCCAGAGCTTGCCTTGTTCAGGAGCGTGCCTGGTGCAAGAGCTTGCGTGGTCCAAGAGCTTCCCAGGTCCAAGAGCTTGCGTGGTCCAGGAGCTTGCCTGGTCAAGGAGCTTGCCTAGTCCGGAATCGTGCCTGGTCCACGAGGGTGCCTGGTCCAGGAGCTTGCCTGGTCCAGGAGCTTGCCTAGTCCATGAGCGTGCCTGGTCCACGAGCCTGCCTTGTCTAAGAGCATGCTTGGTCCAGGAGCGTGCCTGATTCAGGAGGTTTCTTGGTCTAGGAGCTTGCTTGGTCCAGGAGCTTGCCTGGTCTAGGAGCTTGCTTGGTCCAGGAGCGTGCCTGGTCCAGGAGCTTGCCTGGTCTAGGAGCTTGCTTGGTCCGGAAGCATGCCTGGTCCAAGAGCTTGCCTAATCCAGGAGCGTGCTTGGTCCAACAGCTTGTTTGGTCCAAAATCTTGCCTTGTTCAGGAGCTTGCCTGGTCCAAGAGCTTGCCTGGTCCAGGAGCTTGCCTGGTCCAGGAGCTTGCCTGGTCCATGAGCTTGCCTGGTCCAGATGCTTGCATGGTCCAGAAGCTTGCCTGGTCCAGGAGCTTGCCTGGTGTAGGAGCTTGCGTGGTCCAGGAGCTTCCCTGGTCTAGGAGCTTGCTTGGTCCAGAAGCTTGCCTGGTCCAAGAGCTTGCCTGGTCCACGAGCATGCCTGGTCCAAGAGCTTGCATGGTCCAAGAGCTTGCCTGGTCCAAGAGGTTACCTGGTCCAAGAGCTTGCCTCGACCAGGAGCTTGCCTGGTCTAGGAGCTTGCCTGGTCCACGACCGTGCCTGGTCCAGGAGCTTGCCTGGTCTAGGAGCTTGCCTGGTCAAGGAGCTTGCCTGGTCCAACAGCTAGCTGGTCCATGAGCTTGCGTGGTCCACAAGAGTGCCTGGTCCAGGAGCTCTCCTTGCCTTGTCCAAGAGGTTGCCTGGTCCACGAGCGTGCCTGGTCCACGAGCGTGCCTGATCCAGGAACTTGCCTGGTCCAGGAGCTTGCTTGGTCTAGAAGCTTGCCTGGTCCAGGAGCTTACCTGGTCCTGGAGCTTGCCTGGTCCAGGAGCTTGCCTGGTCCAGGAGGTTTCCTGGTCCAGAAGCCTGCCTAGTCCAAGAGCTTGCCTGTTCCAGGAGCGTGCCTGGTCCAAGAGCTTGCGTGGTCCAGGAGCTTGCGTGGTCCAGGAGCTTGCGTGGTCCAGGAGCTTGCCTGTTGTAGGAGCTTGCCTGGTCCAAGAGCGTGCCTGGTCCAGGAGCGTGCCTGGTCCAGAAGCGTGCCTGGTCCAGGAGCGTGCCTGGTCCAGGAGCGTGCCTGGTCCAGGAGCTTGCCTAGTCCAGGAGCTTGCCTGGTCCAGGAGCTTGCCTGGTCCAGGAGCTTCCCTGGTCCACGAGTTTGCCTGGTCCAGGAGCTTGCATGGTCCAGGAGCTTGCGTGGTCTAGGAGCTTGCCTGGTCGAGGAGCTTGCCTGGTCTAGGAGCTTGCCTGGTCCAGGAGCTTGCTTGGTCCAGTAGCTTGCCTGGTCTAGTAGCTTGCCTGGTCCAGTAGCTTGCCTGGTCCAGTAGCTTGCCTGGTCTAGGAGCTTGCCTGGTATAGGAGCTTGCCTGTTCCAGGAGCGTGCCTGGTCCACAAGTTTCCCTGGTCTAGGAGCTTGCTCGGTCCAGGAGCTTGCCTTGTTGAGGAGCTTGCCTGGTCCAGGAGCTTGCCTGGTCCAGGAGTGTGCTTGGTCCACAAGCCTGCCTGATCAAGGAGCTTGCATTGTCTAAGAGCTTGCCTGGTCCAAGAGCTTGCCTGGTTCAAGAGCTTGCTTGGTCCAAGAGCTAGCTTGGTCCAGGAGCTTGCCTGGACCAGGAGCTTGCCTGGTCTAGGAGCTTGCGTGGTCCAGGAGCTTCCTTGGTCCAGAATCTTGCCTGGTCCAAGAGCTTGCCTGGTCCAGGAGCGTGCCTGGTCCAAGAGCTTGCGTGATCCAGGAGCTTGCCTGGTCCAAAAGATTGCCAGGTCCAGGATCGTGCCTGGTCCATGAGCGTGCCTGGTCTAGGAGCTTGCCTGGTCCAGGAGCTTGCCTGGTCCACAAGCCTGCCTGGTCTAAGAGCCTGCCTGGTCCATGGGCGTGCCTGGTCCAGGAGTGTGCCTGGTCCACGAGCGTGCCTGGTCCAGGAGCTTGCCTGGTCTAGGAGCTTGTCTGGTCCAGGAGCTTGCCTGGTCCAGGAGTTTGCTGGTCCAGGAGCTTGCCTGGTCCAGGAGCTTGCTTGGTTCAGAAGCGTTCCTGGTCCAAGAGCTTGCCTGGTCTAGGAGCATGCCTGGTCCAAGAGCTTGCGTGGTCCAGGAGCTTGCCTTGTCTTGGAGCTTGCCTGGTCCAGGAGCGTGCCAGGTCCTGAAGCGTGCCTGGTCCAGGAGCTTGCCTGGTCAAGGAGCTTGCCTGGTCCAGGAGCTTGCCTGGTCCAAGAGCGTGTTTGGTCCACGAAACTGCCTGGTCCAAGAGCTTGCCTGGTCCAGGAACGTGCCTGGTCTACGAGCGTGCCTGGTCCAGGAGCTTGCCTCGTCCAGGAGCATGCTTGGTCCAGAAGCCCGCCTATCCTAAGAGGAGCGTGGAGCGGAGCGTGCCTCGTCCAAGAACTTGGGTGGTCGAGGAGCTTGCCTAGTCCAGGAGCTTGCCTGGTCAAAGAGCTTGCCTGGTCTTGGAGCTTGCCTGGACCAGGAGCGTGCCTGGTCAACGAGCGTGCCTGGTCCAGGAGCTTGCCTGGTCCAAAAGCTTGCCTGGTCCAGGAGCTTGCCTGGTCTAGGAGCTTGCCTGGTTCACGAGCCTGCCTGGTCCAAGAGCTAGCCTGGTCCACGAGCGTGCCTGGTCCACGAGCGTGCCTAATCCAGGAGCTTGCCTGGTCCAGGAGCTTGCTTAGTCTAAAAGCTTACCTGGTCCAGGAGCTTGCCTGGTCCAGGAGCTTCCCTGGTCCACGAGTTTGCCTGGTCCAGGAGCTTGCATGGTCCAGGAGCTTGCATGGTCTAGGAGCTTGCCTGGTCCAGGAGCTTGCCTGGTCTAGGAGCTTGCCTGGTCCAGGAGCTTGCTTGGTCCAGTAGCTTGCCTGGTCTAGTAGCTTGCCTGGTCCAGTAGCTTGCCTGGTCCAGTAGCTTGCCTGGTCTAGGAGCTTGCCTGGTATAGGAGCTTGCCTGTTCCAGGAGCGTGCCTGGTCCACAAGTTTCCCTGGTCTAGGAGCTTGCTCGGTCCAGGAGCTTGCCTTGTTGTGGAGCTTGCCTGGTCCAGGAGCTTGCTTGGTCCAGGAGCGTGCTTGGTCCACAAGCCTGCCTGATCAAGGAGCTTGCATTGTCTAAGAGCTTGCCTGGTCCAAGAGCTTGCCTGGTCCAAGAGCTTGCTTGGTCCAAGAGCTAGCTTGGTCCAGGAGCTTGCCTGGACCAGGAGCTTGCTTGGTCTAGGAGCTTGCGTGGTCCAGGAGCTTCCTTGGTCCAGAAGCTTGCCTGGTCCAAGAGCTTGCCTGGTCCAGGAGCGTGCCTGGTCCAAGAGCTTGCGTGATCCAGGAGCTTGCCTGGTCCAAAAGATTGCCAGGTCCAGGATCGTGCCTGGTCCATGAGCGTGCCTGGTCTAGGAGATTGCCTCGTCAAGGAGCTTGCCTGGTCCAGGAGCTTGCCTGGTCCACAAGCCTGCCTGGTCTAAGAGCCTGCCTGGTCCACGAGCGTGCCTGGTCCACGAGCGTGCATGATCCAGGAGCTTCCTTGGTCCACGAGCTTGCCTGGTCCACGGGCGTGCCTGGTCCAGGAGTGTGCTTGGTCCACGAGCGTGCCTGGTCTAGGAGCTTGCCTGGTCTAGAAGCTTGTCTGGTCCAGGAGCTTGCCTGGTCCAGGAGTTTGCTGGTCCAGGAGCTTGCCTGGTCCAGGAGCTTGCTTGGTCCAGAAGCGTTCCTGGTCCAAGAGCTTGCCTGGTCTAGGAGCATGCCTGGTCCAAGAGCTTGCGTGGTCCAGGAGCTTGCCTTGTCTTGGAGCTTGCCTGGTCCAGGAGCGTGCCAGGTCCTGAAGCGTACCTGGTCCAGGAGCTTGCCTGGTCAAGGAGCTTGCCTGGTCCAGGAGCTTGCCTGGTCCAAGAGCGTGTTTGGTCCACGATACTGCCTGGTCCAAGAGCTTGCCTGGTCCAGGAACGTGCCTGGTCCACGAGCGTGCCTGGTCCAGGAGCTTGCCTCGTCCAGGAGCTTGCTTGGTCCAGAAGCCCGCCTATCCTAAGAGGAGCGTGGAGCGGAGCGTGCCTCGTCCAAGAACTTGGGTGGTCGAGGAGCTTGCCTAGTCCAGGAGCTTGCCTGGTCCAAGAGCTTGCCTGGTCTTGGAGCTTGCCTGGACCAGGAGCGTGCCTGGTCAACGAGCGTGCCTGGTCCAGGAGCTTGCCTGGTCCAAAAGCTTGCCTGGTCCAGGAGCTTGCCTGGTCTAGGAGCTTGCCTGGTTCACGAGCCTGCCTGGTCCAAGAGCTAGCCTGGTCCACGAGCGTGCCTGGTCCACGAGCGTGCCTAATCCAGGAGCTTGCCTGGTCCAGGAGCTTGCTTAGTCTAAAAGCTTACCTGGTCCAGGAGCTTGCTTAGTCTAAAAGCTTACCTGGTCCAGGAGCTTACCTGGTCCAGGAGCTTGCCTGGTCCAGGAGCTTGCCTGGTCCAGGAGGTTGCCTGGTCTAGAAGCCTGCCTGGTCCAAGAGCTTGCCTGTTCTAGGAGCGTGCCTGGTCCAAGAGCTTGCGTGGTCTAGGAGCTTGCGTGGTCCAGGAGCTTGCCTGGTGCACAAGCTTGCCTGGTCCACGAGCGTGCCTGGTCCAAGAGCGTGCCTGGTCCAGGAGCGTGCCTGGTCCAGGAGCGTGCCTGGTCCAGGAGCATGCCTGGTCCAGGAGCTTGCCTGGTCTAACAGCTTGCCTGGTCCAGGAGCGTGCCTGGTCCAGAAGCTTGCCTGATCCAGGAGCTTGCCTGGTCAAGGTGCTTGCCTGGTCTAGGATCTTGCCTGATCTAGGAGCATGCCTAATCCACGAGCTTGCCTGGTCCAAGAACTTGCCTGGTCCAGGAGCGAGCCTGGTCCAGGAGCGTGCCTGGTCCATGAGCGTGCCTTGTCCAGGAGCTTGCCTGGTCTAACAGCTTGCCTGGTCCAGGAGCAGTCCTGGTCAAGGAGCTTGCCTGATCTTGGAGCTTGCCTGGTCCAGGAGCTTGCCTGGTCTAGGATCTTGCCTGGTCCAGGGGCATGCCTGGTCCACGAGCTTGCCTGGTCCAAGAGCTTGCCTGGTCCAGGAGCTTGCCTTGTCCAGGATCTTGCCTGGTCCAGGAGCTTGCCTGGTCTGGGAGCTTCCCTGGTCCAGGAGCTTGCCTGGTCCAAGAGCTTGCCTGGTCTAGGAGCTTGCCTACTCCAGGAGCTTGCCTGGTCAAGGAGCCTGCCAGGTCCATGAGTTTGCCTAGTCCAGAAGCTTGCCTGGTCCACGAGGTTGCCTGGTCTAGGAGCTTGCATGGTCGAGGAGCGTGCCCGGTCCAGGAGCTTGCCTCGTCAAGGAGCTTGCCTGGTCGAGGAGCTTGCCTGGTCTAGGAGCTTGCATAATGCAGGAGCTTGCCTAGTCCACGAGTGTGCCTGGTCCACGAGTTTGCCTGGTCCAAAAGTATGCCTAGTCCTGGAGCTTGCCTGGTCTAGGAGCTTGCATGGTCCAGGAGCGTGCCTGGTCCAGAAGCTTGCCTTGTCGAAGAGCTTGCCTGGTCCAATAGCTTGCGTGGTCTAGGAGCTTGCCTGGTCCAGGAGCTTGCCTTGTCTAGGAGCTTGCCTAGTCCAGGAGCTAGCCTGGTCCAGGAGCCTGCCTGGTCCACGAGTTTGCCTAATCCAGAAGCTTGCCTGGTCCAGGAGCTTGCCTGGTCCAAAAGCTTGCCTGGTCTAGGACCTTGCCTGCTATAGCAACTTTCGTGGTCACGGAGCTTGCCTGGTCCAGGAGCTCGCCTGGTCCAGGAGCTTGCCTGGTCCAAGAGCGTGCCTGGTCCACAAGCTTGCCTCGTCCCGGAGCTTGCTTTGTGCAGGAGCTTGCCTGGTCGAGGAGCTTGCCTGGTCTAGGAGCTTGCCTGGTCCAAGAGCTTGCCTAGTCCAGGAGCTTGCCTGGTCCAGGAGCTTGCCTGGTCCACAAGCCTGCCTGGTCTAAGAGCTTGCCTGGTCCACGAGCGTGCCGGGTCCACGAGCGTGCATGATCCAGGAGCTTGCTTGGTCCACGAGCTTGCCTGGTCCACGGGCGTGCCTCGTCCAGGAGTGTGCCTGGTCCACGAGCGTGCCTGGTCCAGGAGCTTGCCTGGTCTAGGAGCTTGTCTGGTCCAGGAGCTTGCCTGGTCCAGGAGTTTGCTGGTCCAGGAGCTTGCCTGGTCCAGGAGCTTGCTTGGTCCAGAAGCGTTCTTGGTCCAAGAGCTTGCCTGGTCTAGGAGCATGCCTGGTCCAAGAGCTTGCGTGGTCCAGGAGCTTGGCTTGTCGAGGAGCTTGCCTGGTCCAGGAGCGTGCCAGGTCCTGAAGCGTGCCTGGTCCAGGAGCTTGCCTGGTCAAGGAGCTTGCCTGGTCCTGGAGCTTACCTGGTCCAAGAGCGTGTTTGGTCCATGATACTGCCAGGTCCAAGAGCTTGCCTCGTCCTGGAACGTGCCTGGTCCACGAGCGTGCCTGGTCCAGGAGCTAGCCTGGTCCACAAGCTTGCTTGGTCCACGAGCTTGCCTGGTCCAGGAGCTTGCCTCGTCCAGGAGCTTGCTTGGTCCAGAAGCCCGCCTGGCCTAAGAGGAGCGTGGAGCGGAGCGTGCCTCGTCCAAGAACTTGGGTGATCGAGGAGCTTGCCTAGTCCAGGAGCTTGCCTGGTCCAAGAGCTTGCCTGGTCTTGGAGCTTGCCTGGACCAGGAGCGTGCCTGGTCAACGAGCGTGCCTGGTCCAGGAGCTTGCCTGGTCCAGGAGCTTGCCTGGTCCAGGAGCTTGCCTGGTCTAGGAGCTTGCCTGGTTCAGGTGCCTGCCTGGTCCAAGAGCTAGCCTGGTCCACGAGCGTGCCTGGTCCACGAGCGTGCCTGATCCAGGAGCTTGCCTGGTCCAGGAGCTTGCTTAGTCTAGAAGCTTACCTGGTCCAGGAGCTTACCTGGTCCAGGAGCTTGCCTGGTCTAGGAGCTTGCCTGGTCCAGGAGGTTGCCTGGTCCAGAAGCCTGCCTGGTCCAAGAGCTTGCCTATTCCAGGAGCGTGCCGGGTCCAAGAGCTTGCGTGGTCTAGGAGCTTGCGTGGTCCAGGAGCTTGCCTGGTGCACAAGCTTGCCTGGTCCACGAGCGTGCCTGGTCCAAGAGCGTGCCTGGTCCAAGCGCGTGCCTGGTCCAGGAGCGTGCCTCGTCCAGGAGCGTGCCTGGTCCAGGAGCTTGCCTGGTCTAACAGCTTGCCTGGTCCAGGAGCGTGCCTGGTCCAGAAGCTTGCCTGATCCAGGAGCTTGCCTGGTCCAGGTGCTTGCCTGGTCTAGGATCTTGCCTGGTCTAGGAGCATGCCTAATCCACGAGCTTGCCTGGTCCAAGAGCTTGCCTGGTCCAGGAGCGAGCCTGGTCCAGGAGCATGCCTGTTCCAGGAGCGTGCCTGGTCCAGGAGCTTGCCTGGTCTAACAGCTTGCCTGGTCCACGAGCGGTCCTGGTCAAGGAGCTTGCCTGATCCTGGAGCTTGCCTGGTCCAGGAGCTTGCCTGGTCTAGGATCTTGCCTGGTCAAGGGGCATGCCTCGTCCACGAGCTTGCCTGGTCCAAGAGCTTGCCTGGTCCAGGAGCTTGCCCGGTCCAGGATCTTGCCTAGTCCAGGAGCTTGCCTGGTCCGGGAGCTTCCGTGGTCCAGGAGCTTGCCTGGTCCAAGAGCTTGCCTGGTCTAGGAGCTTGCCTACTCCAAGAGCTTGCCTGGTCCAGGAGCCTGCCAGGTCCATGAGTTTGCCTAGTCCAGAAGCTTGCCTGGTCCACGAGGTTGCCTGGTCTAGGAGCTTGCATGGTCGAGGACCGTGCACGGTCCAGGAGCTTGCCTCGTCCAGGAGCTTGCCTGGTCGAGGAGCTTGCCTGGTCTAGGAGCTTGCCTAGTGCAGGAGCTTGCCTAGTCCACGAGTGTGCCTGGTCCACGAGTTTGCCTGGTCCAAAAGTATGCCTAGTCCTCGAGCTTACCTGGTCTAGGAGCTTGCATGGTCCAGGAGCGTGCCTGGTCCAGAAGCTTGCCTGGTCGAAGAGCTTGCCTGGTCCAAGAGCTTGCGTGGTCTAGGAGCTTGCCTGGTCCAGGAGCTTGCCTTGTCTAGGAGCTTGCCTAGTCCAGGAGCTAGCCTGGTCCAGGAGCCTGCCTGATCCACGAGTTTGCCTAATCCAGAAGCTTGCCTGGTCCAGGAGCTTGCCTGGTCCAAAAGCTTGCCTGGTCTAGGACCTTGCCTGCTATAGCAGCTTTCGTGGTCACGGAGCTTGCCTGGTCCAGGAGCTCGCCTGGTCCAGGAGCTTGCCTGGTCCAAGAGCGTGCCTGGTCCACAAGCTTGCCTCGTCCAGGAGCTTGCCTTGTGCAGGAGCTTGCCTGGTCGAGGAGCTTGCCTGGTCTAGGAGCTTGCCTGGTCCAAGAGCTTGCCTAGTCCAGGAGCTTGCTTGGTCCACGAGCTTGCCTGGTCCAAGAGCTTGCCTGGTCGAGGAGCTTGCCTGGTCCAGGAGCTTGCCTGGTCCAAGAGCTTGCCTGGTCCAGGAGCTTGCCTGGTCCAGGACTGTACCTGGTCCACGAGTTTGCCTGGACCAGGCAAGATCCTAGACCAGGCAAGCTCCTGGACCACGCAAGCTTCTGGATCAGGCAAGCTCCTGGACCAGGCATGCTCCTGGACCAGGCAAGCTCTTAGACCAGGCAAGGTCCTGGACCACGCAAGCTCGTGGATCAGGCACGCTCCTAGACAAGGCAAGCACCAGGACCAGGCACGCTCCTGGACCAGGCACGCTCATGGACCAGGCACGCTCCTGGACCAGGCACGCTACTGGACCATGCACACTCCTGGACCGCGTAAGCTCCTAGACCAGGCAAGCTCTTGGACCAGGCAATCTCGTGGACCAGGCAAGCTTGTGGACTAAGCAAGCTCCTGGACCACGCAAGCTCTTGGACCAAGTAAGCTCCTGGACTAGGCAAGCTTCTGGACCACGCAAACTCGTGGACCAGGCACGCTCTTGGACCAAGCAAGCTCCTGGACTAGGCAAGCCCCTAGACCAGGCATGCTCCTGGACCAGGCAAGCTCCTGGACCACGCAAGCTCTTGGACCAGGCAAGCTCTTAGACCAGGCAAGCTAGTGGACTAGGCAAGCTCCTGGACCAAGCAAGCTCCTGGACCAGGCAAGCTCTTGGACTAGGCAAGCTCCTGGACTAGGCAAGCTCTTAGACTAGGCAAGCTCTTGGACTAGGCAAGCTCCTGGACCACGCAAGCTCTTGGACTAGGCAAGCTCTTGGACCAGGCAATCTCGTGAATCAGGCACGCTCCTGGACCAGGCAACCACCTGGACCAGGCACGCTCCTGGACCAGGCACGCTCGTGGACTAGGCACGCTCTTGGACTAGGCACGCTCCTGGACCAGGCACGCTCCTGGACCACACAAGCTCTTGGACCAGGCAAGCTCTTGGACCATGCAATCTCGTGGACGAGGCAAGCTTGTGGACTAAGCAAGCTCTTGGACCAGGCAAGCTCTTGGACCAGGCAAGCTCTTGGACTAGGCAAGCTTCTGGACCACGCAAACTTGTGGACCAGGCACGCTCCTTGACCAGGCAAGCTCCTGGACCAGGCAAGCTCCTGGACCAGGCAAACTCTTGGACCAGGCAAGCTTCTTGACCAAGCAAACTCGTGGACCAGGCATGCTCCTGGACTAGGCAAGCTCCTGGACTAGGCAAGCCCCTAGACCAGGCAAGCTCCTGGACCAGGCAAGCTCCTGGACCACGCAAGCTCTTGCACCAGGCAAGCTCTTAGACCAGGCAAGCTAGTGGACTAGGCAAGCTCCTGGACGAGGCAAGATCCTGGACCAGGCAAGCTCTTGGACTAGGCAAGCTCCTGGACCAGGCAAGCTTCTCGACCAGGCAAACTCGTGGACCAGACAAGCGCCTGGACCAGGCAAGCTCCTGGACCAGGCAAGCTCTTGGACCAAGCAAGCTCCTGGACCAGGTAAGCTTCTGGACCAAGCAAACTCGTGGACCAGGCACGCTCCTGGACCACGCAAGCTCCTGGACTAGGCAAGCTCCTAGACGAGGCAAGCTCCTGAACCAGGCAAGCTCCAGGACCACGCAAGCTCTTGGACTAGGCAAGCTCTTGGACCAGGCAAGCTCCTGGACCAGGCAAGCTCCTGGACCAGGCAAGCTCTTGGACCAGGCAACCTCCTAGAAAAGGCAAGCTCCTGGACCAGGCAAGCTCATGAACCAGGCACGCTCATGGACCAGGCAAGCTCCTAGACTAGGCAAGCTCTTGGACTAGGCACGCTCCTAGACCAGGCAAGCTCTTGGATCAGGCAGGCTTCTTGACAAAGCAAGCTCCTGGACCTGGCACACTCCTGGACGAGGCAAGCTCCTAGACCAGGCAAGCTCTTGAACCAAGCAAGCTCCTGGACCAGGCACGCTCGTGGACCAGGCACGCTCCTGGACCAGGCAAGCTCTTAGACCAGGCAGGCTCGTGGACCAGGCACGCTCCAGGGCCTGGCAAGCTCCTAGACCAGGCAAGCGCCAGGACCAGGCAAGCTCCTGGACGAGGCACGCTCGTGGACCAGGCACGATCTCGGACTAGGCAAGCTCCTGGACTAGGCAAGCTTCTGGACCACGCAAACTCGTGGACCAGGCACGCTCCTCGACCAGGCAAGTGTCAACGGGAGTTGTATGTTGGCCCCGTCCACGCTTGGGCGGAGCCGACATCGTGGTCGGGTGTTAGGGGAGCAGCCGACCTGCAGTAGTGGGCGAGCTGGTCGACGAGGAGGTCGACCTGCACGGGGACCACTGCACGGGCGCCGACTTCGGGGTGGCGCCAACTTCGGGGAGGTCGACTTAAGCGTCGACCTGCGGAGGACGTCATCTTGGGAAGCCGACTTTGGTGGTCGGCTGATGTGCTGGTCGACCTGCGGGTGGTCGACTGGACCGGTGGTCGACGAAGGAGGGGTCGACGTCGAGTAGCAGGACGTCGAGCAGTCAGGACGTCGAGCAGTCGGGCGTCGAGCAGTCGGGCGTTGAGTGACATGGTCGTCGACCGAGGGGCATGGTCGACCCGGTGAGGTCGACAACGAGGTGGTCGTCGACTTGGGAGGTCGACGGACACGTACGGGAGTTGCTGGTCGATGTGGTTGCCCGGTCGACCAGGTTACCTGGGTGACGAAGTGCTGCGGAGGAGTGCGACGGTCGCCCAGGCGAAGCTGGCGAGACCGACCTTGGTGGTGGTATCACGAGGTCGTCGTGGCAGATCAGAGGTAGCCGTCAGCCCGAGGCTGACGTGGTGTGTGTGTGCTGTGCAGGTGATGAGGCTCGGCATACCAATCATCTGCACGCACCTGCAAAGCGGGTGCACTGCTGGCACACCGTCGACCTGAAGCATTGGCAAGCTGTCGACTTTGCTCTGCTGGAGCGCGGTCGACCAAGTCGTGTTGGAATGCGGTCGACCATGCTGTGCTGGCAGTTGACCAACCTGAATGCTAGCTCTGATGTAGTCTTGCATTGCCAACTTCATTGTACCATTGTTGTGATCTTTTCTTAGTGAAACTCTTGCCAAATTGCCCCGTGAACTAGCAAGCAGTGTTAGCACTAGGAAAACGTCTAAGGACCAACGAACGCAGAGATCACACGAGCACACGTGCCTAGCCAGTAGTCTAGCTCCCGTTGTAATAGTTATCTCCGCATGGTGCGGTGAGCGTGGACGGCACACGACTTACCTTTCAGTCAAGTCGACGTAGATACCACTTACCTTTTTCGTAGTTACAGGCCGGCAACTGTGCTGTAGTCACTATGGTAGGAGCCGTAGGTGACGCTGGGGTGGTGGACACCCTGGAGGCACGGTTGGAGAACGCGAGGAGGAAGCATGAGGCCAATGAGTATGGCGACTTGCCCTGGGCGGTCGTCGAGGCTGGACTCCGCTCCACGTGGGTGACGGAGCACCCGTCTCGACCTACCTCTCCTCGTCCGGTGAACAACGAAGGCGGCGTCGACGTGGGCGTCAACGCCGGGGGTGGTCAAGTCGATAGTAGTGCTGGAGGCATGTCGAGGCAGAGAGGTGTGATACACGCTAGTGAAGTCGGCGGCGTTCAGGTGCGAGGGATGCAGACATCGGCGGCTGCAGGCTCTTTGCAGGGTGACGTCGGAGGTCGACGGAGTGGGCTGTCGCCGATGTCGGCGTCCCAGGTGACAGCAGGTGGAATTGCACCGAGCTACGGCTACTTCAAGTTCACGCCGGACAGGATCTCGGTCAACCCCCCAACTGGTCGGTCGACCCGACATTCTCACCTGGAAAGAAGCTATCGAGCCCCATCTGGAGATGGCCGGGCTGATCGGCTTCGCCCGAGGGACCGTGGCGACGCGTGGGGAGCACCACCCCGACTTAAGGGCGGAGTTTCGCGCCGTGCAGCTGCTGACCTTCACGGTCATCTCGCGGTGCTGCTCGCCAGGGGTGCAGATTGCCTTAAAGTGGTGCCGAGAGTACATCGACGCCGGCCACCGGGCGTGGCACTTCATCGAGTCGACGTACCAGGTCACCGACGACCTGTTTATCGCCCAGCTGGAGGGACAGCTGACGCACCTGCGTATGGGTGACGATGAGACAGCGACCGACTACTGCAACCGGGCCCGGCGAATTCTCGCCACCATCAGGATGGCCGGCGCGCAGTACTCCACGGCATCGTACATCACCCATGTCATGCAGGGACTCTCCAGCAGCTACAACCTCCTGAAGCGGCTGTCCATGGCGCCGGGCACGAGGGCGACGCTCAACGAGGACAACTTGACCTCGTACATCCTGCAGGACGAGGCGATGCAGGAGGCTGAGCGGTCGCAGGAACTCTTGACGCAGGCCAACTTCGTCGCCCCGGCGAAGCAAGGAGGCCGACCAGGAGAGCGCGGACAGTCTGGTGGCGGCGGGAGCGGTGGCTGGAAGTCGGCCAAGGAGGTCGACAAGAAGAAGTCGACCAAGAACAGCGGTCGAGGAGGAGGAGGTCGACGACGGGAGTGCTGGCTGTGCGGCGACCCCGACCACCTCTCCTTCGAGTGCCCCGACCGCAATGACTCCGACGACGACGACAAGGGAGGCCGCGGGAGGTCTGACAGTCGTCGTCCCCGTCGAGGAGGAAATCGGCCGCGCAAGGAGAAGCAGTCGACCAAGACGTCGACTTCGGCAAAGGACGCCGACTCCCCTGCTGGCGGCAAGGCGCGGGACGACAAGACGGCGTCGTGCTCACTGGTCGGCATCGTGGAGCCGACCGTCTCTCTGGCGCCGGAGGCTTGGGAGGACTTCCAGGCGGTGGCGGCGGCTGTGCAGGCAAACCCGGCGGTGGTCCTGCTCGACAGCGGTTGCTCCCACCACCTGATGGGGACGAAGGAAGCCTTCGTCGACCTGCAGCCGAGCGGCTTCATCAAGCACGTGCGCGGCTTCAATGGGGCGCAACAGGATGTCCAGGGCCGCGGCACCATCGCTCTGCAAGGGGAGGCCGGGAAGCAGGTGCTCATCCCCGACGTGCTGTACGTCCCGGGTGTGCGGGCGAACTTGCTGTCGTCCGGCCAGCTGAAGGAGCACGGTGTGAAGCTGCAAGAGGACGGCGACGGGATGCTGCTCGTCTCGGCAACGGGAGAAGTGCTCGGACGGGCGACGTACTCCGGGCGTGTCCTCTGCACCGACCTGCGTCCCTGCCCAACGAGGTCGACGTCGACAACGCCGGAGGTTGTGGCCCTGCGGGCGATTGTCTCAACAACGAAGTCGACGCCGGACCGAATGCATGCGAGGCTTGCACATGTCGGCATGGACACCATACGGAGCTCGGCGAAGAACGAGGTCGCCATTGGGTTGGATCTCAAGTCGGCGACGGGCGCCGACTCCCCGTGTGTCTTGTGCGTCGGCGGGAAGCTGGCGCGGCACACCTTCCCCGACCAAGGCTCCGACGCCGACGATGTGCTGGCAGTCGTGCACATCGACCTGTGCGGGCCGTTCCGCATGGCTGCCAAGGATGGCAGCCTGTACTTCTTGTTGCTGAAGGACCACAAGACCCGCTACGTGTGGGTGAAGCCGATCACCAAGAAGTCGGACGCGTTGCCGGTGTTTGTGCAGTGGCTGGCGGTGGCTGAGCGGCAGACGAAGAAGTCGGTGTTGATGCTGCGCTCTGACCGGGGAGGGGAGTTCCTCGGGAAGCAGTTCATCGACTTCGTGAACGACAAAGGGATCGTCCACGACCTGACCTGCCCATACACCCCGCAGCAGAACGGCATGGCGGAGCGGGAGATGCGGACGGTAGTGGAGTCGGTGCGGACAATGCTGTTGCACATGGGCGTGCAGCACCACTGGTGGCACCTCGCTCTCCGGCAGGCCGTCTGGGTCCGCAACTGCCTTGAGAGGTCGACGCTGCCGCCGGGGACGACGCCGTACCAACTGCTGACCGGGAAGAAGCCCGACTTGTCGCTGGCGCGGGTGTGGGGCTGCATGGCGCAGTTCTTAGTCCCCGAGCAGCAGCGTGGTGGGAAGCTGCAGCCGAAGGCAAAGTGGGGTCTGCACCTTGGCGTGTCGGCGGCGAGCAAGGGCTGGGAGCTCCTCGACGTCGACACCGACCGGGTGGTCACCACGTCGGACGTGGTGTTCTACGAGGAGATGTCGCTGGCCGAGTGGAAAACGGCGTCCGGGTCGGTGTCCGGCCGTTCGTCCCTCACTCCGCCATCTGACACCTCGTCGGCGACGCTGCCACTGCTTGCCGAGATCGGTGAGCTTTCTGTACAGGACGTCGAGGACGTCCGCCCCCCTGCTCCTCCTCCTGCGACCCCCGCCCCTCCCCTCGTGGTCGATCTGCGTCGGCTGACCTCGGTGTCGGCCTCCGGCGATGAGGGGAGTGGTGCGACGCTGCCTTCGGCCAAATGCATCGCCGGTGGCCGACGCGACGAGCGGCAGGGCGACGTGGGCTTGCAGTCGACGTCGACAGGGGAGGAGCAGGTCGAGAAGCAGGTCGAGGACCAGCGGCCAGCAGAGGAGCAGGCAGCAATGACGCCGACCAAGGAGCAGTCGGCGACCGGGCAGTCGGCAGGGGAGCCGACCATAGGGGAGAAGTCGGCTGGGACGCCGGCTGACGAGCAGCAGGACGTCGAGGGCAGCGGCAATGATGGAGGGGACGCCGAGGAGGTCCAGCCAGGACCACGGCGTTCAGGCCGACTTCGGAGGCCGCCTGACTTCTTCGTCCCCGCTGCCTTCACCACGGTGTACGACGTGGACGATGAGGCCGACGACCTGCTGTACGACGATGCCGAGGAGGATGAAGAGTTTTGAGAGCTCGACCCCGACATGTTAGCCGACCCCGAGCACCGTTGGGACATCTCGACGATGACGGTGAAGGAGGCGTTGGCGAGCTGGAAGGGCCCGGCAGTGAAGGCCGCCATGGAGGAGGAGATTCGCAGCCTCCTCAACATGGGAACGTGGGAGTTGGTCGAACGTCCGCCGGGAGTGAACGTCATGAAGAACCGGTGGGTGTTGACGACGAAGTACCACGTCGACGACACCGTCGAGCGCGAAAAGGCGAGGCTGGTGGTGAAGGGCTTCACGCAGGTGTATGGCGCCGACTACGACGAGACGTTTGCGCCGGTGGGCAGCTACGTCACGCTGAGGATCTTCCTCAGTATCGTCGCCGTCCGCAACCTCAACCTGATGCAGCTCGACATGAAGAACGCCTTCTTGCAGAGCAAGCTCGACAGGGTGCTCTACATGTCCCAGCCAGACTACTTCAACGACGGGATCGGCCGGGTGTGCAAGCTGCTGAAGAGCCTGTACGGGCTAAAGCAGTCGCCGCTGCTGTGGTACTTGGCGCTCAATGACGTGCTGGTCGGCGCCGGGTGGAAGAAGAGCCAGGTCGACGAGGCTCTCTACTGCAAGGTCGGAGAGGACGGAGTGGCCTGCTGGGTGCTGGTCTACGTCGACGACCTACTTGCCGCCAGCAGTAGCACCGCGATGTTGAAGGAGCTGAAGGAGCTGCTGGAAGCCGCCTTCGAGCTGCGTGAGATCTCGCCGGTGCAGAAGTACCTCGGGCTGGAGATCGTCCGCGACAGGTCGGCGGGGAAGCTGTGGCTGCACCAGCAGGGCTACGCCGACAAGCTGCGTAGGCGCTTCATCGACGAGGAGCAGACCGGGCGCACCCCGAAGACGCCGGTCTCTGTCGCCGCCTACGCTGAGCTCACGTTCGATGATGAGGAGGCACAGGAGCGGCAAGAGGAGGAGTACCGGCAGAAGGTCGGCTCGCTGCAGTTCGCGGCGACGACGACGAGGCCGGACATCGCCTTCGCCTGCAGCAAGCTGGGGAGCGGTCTCATGGTGAGGAGCGACCAGCACTGGCGTGAGGTCGACCGCTGCCTCGTCTACCTCGCCAATACGCGTGACACCGCCCTGGAGTTCGGCGGTGGACCTGAGTCGCTGGACCTGGTCGGCTACGTGGACGCCGACGACGCCGGTGACAAGCAGAACAGGACGAGCACGAGTGGCTACGTGTTCGTCTATGGAGGGGCTGCAGTCTCCTGGTCGAGCCAGCGCATCAAGTGTGCGACGTTGTCGTCGACTGAGTCGGAGTACGTGGCAGCCACCGAAGCCGGCAAGGAAGGACGTCGACTTCGTTTCCTCCTTGCAGAGTTCCGGCAGCTGGATGCCGGGAAGCCGACCGTCCTTCGGGTGGACAACAAGTCGGCTATCTCAGTCGCCGAGGGCATGGGGTTGACGGGCAACCTCAAGCACATGGAGCGGCGACAGGCCTGGCTGCAGCACATGGTGAAGCGCGGGAAGTTCTCGTTGAGGTACATCCCAACCACTGAGCAGCCGGCCGACTTCCTGACGAAGGCGCTGCACTATCCGGCCTTCAACCGGTGCTCCGTCGCAATCGGCCAGGTGCGCTTGGCCGACGTGGGCGACGGGGACAACGACGTGCAGCAGTAGGTGCCATGCCCTCTTGCATGGCTTGTGCGGTGGACGACGTGCGGTGTGTTGGGTGCACGTCGACGA
The DNA here is from genome assembly GCA_948144175.1 of Closterium sp. NIES-65. Classification (NCBI taxonomy): domain Eukaryota; kingdom Viridiplantae; phylum Streptophyta; class Zygnematophyceae; order Desmidiales; family Closteriaceae; genus Closterium; species Closterium sp. NIES-65. Next base: position 56,540 of record CANXME010000938.1, read on the forward strand.
GCTATTCTCCGAGGAGTATTGCCGAGTGGACTTGAGGGGGACCAAGCGTGAACGCGGCAGGGGAGTGTCAACGGGAGTTGTATGTTGGCCCCGTCCACGCTTGGGCGGAGCCGACATCGTGGTCGGGTGTTAGGGGAGCAGCCGACCTGCAGCAGTGGGCGAGGTGGTCGACGAGAAGGTCGACCTGCACGGGGACCACTGCACGGGCGCCGACTTCGGGGTGGCGCCAACTTCGGGGAGGTCGACTTAAGCGTCGACCTGCGGAGGACGTCAACTTGGGAAGCCGACTTTGGTGGTCGGCTGATGTGCTGGTCGACCTGCGGGTGGTTGACTGGACCGGTGGTCGACGAAGGAGGGGTCGACGTCGAGTAGCAGGACGTCGAGCAGTCAGGACGTCGAGCAGTCGGGCGTCGAGCAGTCGGGCGTCGAGTGACATGGTCGTCGACCGAGGGGCATGGTCGACCCGGTGAGGTCGACAACGAGGTGGTCGTCGACTTGGGAGGTCGACGGACACGTACGGGAGTTGCTGGTCGATGTGGTTGCCCGGTCGACCAGGTTACCTGGGTGACGAAGTGCTGCGGAGGAGTGCGACGGTCGCCCAGGCGAAGCTGGCGAGACCGACCTTGGTGGTGGTATCACGAGGTCGTCGTGGCAGATCAGAGGTAGCCGTCAGCCCGAGGCTGACGTGGTGTGTGTGTGCTGTGCAGGTGATGAGGCTCGGCATACCAATCATCTGCACGCACCTGCAAAGCGGGTGCACTGCTGGCACACCGTCGACCTGAAGCATTGGCAAGCTGTCGACTTTGCTCTGCTGGAGCGCGGTCGACCAAGTCGTGTTGGAATGCGGTCGACCATGCTGTGCTGGCAATTGACCAACCTGAATGCTAGCTCTGATGTAGTCTTGCATTGCCAACTTCATTGTACCATTGTTGTGATCTTTTCTTAGTGAAACTCTTGCCAAATTGCCCCGTGAACTAGCAAGCAGTGTTAGCACTGGGAAAAGGTCTAAGGACCAACGAACGCAGAGATCACACGAGCACACGTGCCTAGCCAGTAGTCTAGCTCCCGTTGTAGTAGTTATCTCCGCAGCAAGCTCCTGGACCAGGCAAGCTCCTCGACCAGGCAAACTCTTAGACCAGGCAAGCTCCTGGACCACCCAAGCTTCTTGACCAGGCAAACTCGTGGACTAGGCACGCTCCTGGACCAGGCAAGCTCCTGGAATAGGCAAGCCCCTAGACCAGGCAAGCTCCTGGACCAGGCAAGCTCTTGGACCACGCAAGCTCTTGGACCAGGCAAGCTCTTGGACCAGGCAAGCTAGTGGACTAGGCAAGCTTCTGGACCAGGCAAGCTCCTGGACCAGGCAAGCTCTTGGACTAGGCAAGCTCCTGGACCAGGCAAGCTTCTAGACCAGGCAAACTCGTGGACCAGGCACGCTCCTGGACCAGACAAGCTCCTGGACCAAGCAAGCTCCTGGACTAGGCAAGCTCTTGGACCAAGCAAGCTCCTAGACCAGGCAAGCTTCTGGACCAGGCAAACTCGTGGACCAGGCACGCTCCTGAACCACGCAAGTTCCTGGACTAGGCAAGCTCCTAGACCAGGCAAGCACCTCGACCAGGCAAGCTCCAGGACCACGCAAGCTCTTGGACCACGCAAGCTCTTGGACCAGGCAAGCTCCTGGACCAGGCAAGCTCATGAACCAGGCACGCTCCTAGACTAGGCAAGCTCCTGGACCAGGCAAGCTCCTGGACCAGGCAAGCTCCTAGACTAGGCAAGCTCTTGGACTAGGCACGCTCCTAGACCAGGCAAGCTCTTGGATCAGGCAGGCTTCTGGACAAAGCAAGCTCCTGAACTAGGCACACTCCTGGACCGGGCACGCTCCTGGACCAGGCAAGCTCCTAGACCAGGCAAGCTCCAGAACCAAGCAAGCTCCTAGACCAGGCACGCTCGTGGACGAGGCATGCTCCTGAACCAAGCAAGCTCCTAGACCAAGCACGCTCCTGGACCAGGCAAGCTCCTGGACAAGGCAAGCTCCGGGACCACGCATGCTCTTGTACCAGGCACGCTCCTAGACCAGGCAAGCTCTTGCACCATGCACGCTTCTGGACCAAGCAAGCTCCTGGACTAGGCAAGCTTTTGGACCAGGCACGCTCTAGGACCAGGCAAGCTCCTGGACCAGGCAAGCTCCTGAACCAGGCATGCTCCTGGATCAAGCAAGCTCCTGGACCAGGCAAGCTCCTGGACCAGGCAAGCTCATGGACCAGGCAAGCTCCTGGACCAGGCACGCTCCTGGACCAGGCAAGCTCATGGACCAGGCAAGCTCATGGACCAGGCAAGCTCCTGGACCAGGCACGCTCGTGGACTAGGCACGCTCTTAGACCACGCAAGCTCTTGGACCAGGCAGGCTCGTGGACCAGGCACGCTCAGGGACCAGGCAAGCTCCTGGACAAGGCAAGCTCCTGGACCAGGAAGCTCCTGGACCAGGCACGCTCGTGGACCAGGCACGCTCCCGAACAAGGCGAGCTCAAGGACCACGCAAGCTCTTGGACCAGGCATGCTCCTGGACGAGGCAAGCTCTTGGACCATGCAAGCTTGTGGACCAAGCAAGCTCCTGAACCAGGCAAGCTCATGGACCACGCAAGCTCCTGGACCAGGCAAGCTCTTGGACCTAGCAAGCTCTTGGACCAGGCAAGCTCCTGGACCAGGCAAGCTCCTGGACCAGGCACGCTCGTGGACGAGGCACGTTCCTGGACCAGGCAAGCTCTTGGACCAGGCAAGCTCGTGGACCAGGCAAGCTCTTGGACCAGGCAAGCTCCAGATCAGGCAAGCACCTAGACCAGGCAAGCTCCTGGACCAGGCACGTTCCTGGACCAGGCAAGCTCCTGGACCAGGCACGTTCCTGGACCAGGCAAGTTCCTAGACCAGGCAAGCTCCTGGACCAGGCACGTTCATGGACCAGGCAAGCTCCTAGACCAGGCACGTTCCTGGACCAGGCAAGTTCCTGGACCAGGCAAGCTCCATATCAGGCAAGCTCCTAGACCAGGCAAGCTCCTAGACCAGGCACGGTCGTGGACCAGGCACGCTCCTTTCCAGGTCCACATCCACGACCATGTCCACGTCCACGTCCACGTTCACGTCCACGTCCACGACCATGTCCACTTCTACGTGCACGTGTACGTCCACGTCCATGTCCACGTCCACGTCCACGTTCACGTCCACGTCCATGTCCACGTCTTTGCCACGTTCACGTCCACGTCCACGACCATGTCCACGTCCACATTCACGTCCACGTCCACGTCCACGTCACGTCCACGTCCATGTCCACGTCCACGTCCACGTCCACGTCCACGTCCACGACCATGTCCACGTCCACGTCCACGTCCACGTCCACATCCATGTCCACGTCCCTGTCCTCCACGTCCACGACCACGTCCACGTCCACGTCAACCTCCACGTCCACGACCACGTCCACGTCCACGTCAACCTCCACGTCCACGACCACGTCCACGTCCACGTCCACGTCCACGTCCTCCACGTCCACGTCCACGTCCTCCACATCCACGTCCTCCACGTCCACGTACACGTTCACGTCCACGTCCACGTCCACGTCTACGACCACGACCACATCCACGTCCATGTCCACATCCACGTTCATGTCCACGTCCACGTCCACGTCCACGTCCACGTCCACGTCCATGTCCACGTCCACGTCCACATCCACGTCCATGTCCACGTCCACGACCACGTCCACGACCACGACCACGTCCACGTCAAGATCCACGACCATGTCTACGTCCACGTCCACGTCCACGACCATGTCCACGTCCACGTCCACGTTCACGTCCACGTCCACGTATCAATGTTCACGTCCACGTCCACGTCCACGTCCGCGTCCACGTCCAAGTCCACGTCCGCGACCACGTCCACGTCCACGTCCACGTTCACGTCCACGTTCACGTTCACGTCCACGTGCACGTGCACGTCCACGTTCACGTTCACGTCCACGTTCACGTCCACGTCCACGTCCACGTTCACGGTCCACGTCCACGTTCACGTTCACGTTCACGTTCACGTCCACGTCCACGTTCACGTCCACGTCCACGTCCACGTCCACGTCCACGTCCATGTCCACGTCCACGTCCACGTCCACGTCCACGTCCACGTCCACGACCATGTCCACGTCCACGTCCACGTCCACGTCCACGTCCACATCCATGTCCACGTCCAAGTCCTCCACGTCCACGACCACGTCCACGTCCACGTCAACCTCCACGTCCACGACCACGTCCACGTCCACGTCAACCTCCATGTCCACGACCACGTCCACGTCCACGTCCACGTCCACGTCCTCCACGTCCACGTCCACGTCCTCCACATCCACGTCCTCCACGTCCACGTACACGTTCACGTCCACGTCCACGTCCACGTCTACGACCACGACCACATCCACGTCCATGTCCACATCCACGTTCATGTCCACGTCCGCGTCCACGTCCAAGTCCACGTCCGCGACCACGTCCACGTCCACGTCCACGTTCACGTCCACGTTCACGTTCACGTCCACGTGCACGTGCACGTCCACGTTCACGTTCACGTCCACGTTCACGTCCACGTCCACGTCCACGTTCACGTCCACGTCCACGTTCACGTTCACGTTCACGTTCACGTTCACGTCCACGTCCACGTTCACGTCCACGTCCACGTCCACGTCCACGTCCACGTCCATGTCCACGTCCACGTCCACGTCCACGTCCACGTCCACGTCCACGACCATGTCCACGTCCACGTCCACGTCCACGTCCACGTCCACATCCATGTCCACGTCCAAGTCCTCCACGTCCACGACCACGTCCACGTCCACGTCAACCTCCACGTCCACGACCACGTCCACGTCCACGTCAACCTCCATGTCCACGACCACGTCCACGTCCACGTCCACGTCCACGTCCTCCACGTCCACGTCCACGTCCTCCACATCCACGTCCTCCACGTCCACGTACACGTTCACGTCCACGTCCACGTCCACGTCTACGACCACGACCACATCCACGTCCATGTCCACATCCACGTTCATGTCCACGTCCACGTCCACGTCCACGTCCACGTCCATGTCCACGTCCACGTCCACGTCCACGTCCATGTCCACGTCCACGACCACGTCCACGACCACGACCACGTCCACGTCAAGGTCCACGACCATGTCTACGTCCACGTCCACGTCCACGACCATGTCCACGTCCACGTCCACGTTCACGTCCACGTCCACGTATCAATGTTCACGTCCACGTCCACGTCCGCGTCCACGTCCACGTCCACGTCCGCGACCACGTCCACGTCCACTTCCACGTTCACGTCCACGTTCACGTTCACAGTCCACGTGCACGTGCACGTCCACGTTCACGTTCACAGTCCACGTCCACGGTCCACGTTCACGTCCACGTCCACGTTCACGGTCACGTTCACGTCCACGTCCACGTCCACGTTCACGTTCACGTCCACGTCCACCTGCACGTCCACGTCCACGTCCACGTCCACGTCCACGTCCACGTCCACGACCACGTCCACGTCCACGTCCACGTCCATGTCCCACGACCACGTCCATGTCCACGTCCACGTATCAATGTCCACGTCCACGTCCACGTCCACAACCACGTCACGACCACGTCAACGCCCACGTCCACGTCCACGTCCACGTCCACGCCCACGTCAACGCCCACGTCCACGTCCACGTCCACGTCCACGTCCATGTCCACGACCACGTCCACGTCCACGTCCACGTCCATGTCCACGTCCACGTCCACGTCAACGTCCACGTCCACGTCCATGTCCACGTCCACGACCACGTCCACGACCCACGACCACGTCCACGTCAAGGTCCACGACCATGTCTACGTCCACGTCCACGTCCACGACCATGTCCACGTCCACGTCCACGTCCACGTCCACGTCCACGTATCAATGTTCACGTCCACGTCCACGTCCACGTCCGCGTCCATGTCCACGTCCACGTCCACGTCCACGTTCACGTCCACGTTCACAGTTCACGTCCACGTGCACGTCACGTCCACGTTCACGTTCACGTCCACGTTCATGTCCACGTCCACGTTCACGATCACGTTCACGTTCACGTTCACGTCCACATTCACGTCCACGTTCACGTCCACGTCCACGTTCACGTCCACGTCCACGTTCACGTTCACGTTCACGTCCACGTGCACGTCCACGTCCACGACCACGTCCACGTCCACGTCCACGACCACGTCCACGTCCGCGTCCACGTAGCAATGTTCACGTCCACGTCCACGTCCCCGTGCACGTTCACGTCCACGTCCACGTCCACGTCCACGTCCACGTCCGCGTCCACGTCCGCGTCCACGTCCGCGTCCACGTCCGCGTCCACGTCCGCGTCCACGTCAGTCCACGTCCAAGTCCTCCACGTCCAAGTCCTCCACGTCCACGACCACGTCCACGTCCCGTCCACGACCACGTCCACGACCACGTCCACGTCC
>CANXME010000939.1:0-62970 GCA_948144175.1 Closterium sp. NIES-65
GGCCTAGCGTGTGCAAAATCGCAAGAACAAGGGCCTAGCGAGTGCAAAATAGCAAGAGCAAGGGCCTAGCGTGTGCAAAAAAATCAAGAACAAGGGCCTAGCGTTCACGAAATAGCAAGAACAAGGGCCTAACATGTGCAAAATAAAAAGAACAAGGGTCTAGCATGTGCAAAATTGCAAGAACAAGGGCCTAGAGTGTGCAAATAGAAGAACAAGGGCATAGTGTGTGCAAAATAGCAAGAACAAGGGCCTAGCATGTGGAAAAATACAAGAGCAAGAGCCTAGCGTGTGCAAAATAAAAAGAACAAGGGCCTAGCGTGTGCAAATTGCAAGAACAAGGGCCTAGCGTGTGCAGAATTGCAAGAACAAGGGCCTAGCGAGTGCAAAATAGCAAGACCAAGGGCCTAGCGTATGCAAAAAAATCAAGAACAAGGGCCTTGTGTTCGCGAAATAGCAAGAACAAGGGCCTAGCGTGTGCAAAATAAAAAGAACAAGGGTCTAGCATGTGCAAAATCGCAAGAACAAGGGCATAGCGTGTGTAAAATAAAAATAACACGGGCATAGTGTGTGCAAAATAAAAAGAACAAGGGCCTAGCGTGTGCAAAATTGCAAGAACAAGGGCCTAGCGTGTGCAAAATAAAAAGAACAAGGGCATAGCGTGTGCAAAATAGCAAGAACAAGGGCCTAGCATGTGCAAAATACAAGAACAAGGGCCTAGCATGTGCAAAATAAAAAGAACAAGGGCCTAGCCTGTGCAAAATTGCAAGAACAAGGGCCTAGCGTGTGCAAAATTGCAAGAACAAGGGCCTAGCGAGTGCAAAATAGCTAGAGCAAGGGCCTAGCGTGTGCAAAAAATCAAGAACAAGGGCATAGGGTTCGTGAAATAGCAAGAACAAGGGCCTAGCGTGTGCAAAAAAAAAAGAACAACGGCATAGCGTGTGCAAAATAGCAAGAACAAGGGCCTAGCGTGTGCAAAATAAAAAGAACAAGGGCCTAGCGTGTGCAAAATAAAAAGAACAAAGGCCTAGGGTTTGCAAAATTGCAAGAACAAGGGCCTAGCATGTGCAAAATTGCAAGAACAAGGGCTTAGCGAGTGCAAAATAGCAAGAGCAAGGGCCTAGCGTGTGCAAAAAATCAAGAACAAGGGCCTAGCGTTCGCGAAATAGCAAAAACAAGGGCCTAGCGTGTGCAAAAAAAAAAGAACAAGGGTCTAGCATGTGCAAAATTGCAAGAACAAGGGCCTAGCGTGTGCAAAATAAAAAGAACAAGGGCATAGCGTGTGCAAAATAGCAGGAACAGGGGCCTAGCGTGTGCAAAATAAAAAGAACAAGGGACTAGCATGTGCAAAATAAAGAGAACAAGGGCCTAGCGTGTGCAAAATTGCAATAACAAGGGCCTAGCGTGTGCAAAATAAAAAGAACAAAGGCCTAGCGGGTGCAAAATAAAAAGAACAAAGGGCTAGCGTGTGCAAAATTGCAAGAACAAGGGCCTAGCGTGTGCAAAATTGCAAGAACAAGGGCCTAGCGAGTGCAAAATAGCAAGAGCCAGGGCCTAGCGTGTGCAATAAATCAAGAACAAGGGCCTAGCGTTCGCAAAATAGCAAGAACAAGGGCCTAGCGTGTGCAAAATAAAAAGAACAAGGGTCTAGCATGTGCAAAATTGCAAGAACAAGGGCCTAGCGTGTTCAAAATAAAAAGAACAAGGGCATAGCGTGTGCAAAATAGCAAGAACAAGGGCCTAGCGTGTGCAAAATAAAAAGAACAAGGGTCTAGCATGTGCGAAATTGCAAGAATAAGAGCCTAGCGTGTGCAAAATAAAAAGAACAAGGGCATAGCGTGTGCTAAATTGCAAGAACAAGGGCCTAGCGTGTGCAAAAATGCAAGAACAAGGGCCTAGCGAGTGCAAAATAGCAAGAGCAAGAGCCTAGCGTCTGCAAAAAATCAAGGACAAGGGCCTAGCGTTCGCGAAATAGCAAGAGCAAGGGCCTAGCGTGTGCAAAATAAAAACAACAAGTGTCTAGCATGTGCAAAATTGCAAGAACAAGGGCCAAGCGTGTGCAAAATAAAAAGAACAAGGGCATAGCGTGTGCAAAATAGCAAGAACAAGGGCCTAGCGTGTGCAAAATAAAAAGAACAAGGGTCTAGCATGTGCAAAATTGCAGGAACAAGGGCCTAGCGTGTGCAAAATAAAAAGAACAAGGGCCTAGCGTGTGCAAAATAGCAAGAACAAGGGCCTAGCGTGTGCAAAATTGCAAGAACAAGGGCCTAGCGTGTGCAAAATCGCAAGAACAAGGGCCTAGCGAGTGCAAAATAGCAAGAGCAAGGGCCTAGCGTGTGCAAAAAATCAAGAACAAGGGCCTAGCGTTCACGAAATAGCAAGAACAAGGGCCTAACATGTGCAAAATAAAAAGAACAAGGGTCTAGCATGTGCAAAATTGCAAGAACAAGGGCCTAGAGTGTGCAAAATAGAAGAACAAGGGCATAGCGTGTGCAAAATAGCAAGAACAAGGGCCTAGCATGTGCAAAATACAAGAGCAAGAGCCTAGCGTGTGCAAAATAAAAAAAACAAGGGCCTAGCGTGTGCAAAATTGCAAGAACAAGGGCCTAGCGTGTGCAGAATTGCAAGAACAAGGGCCTAGCGAGTGCAAAATAGCAAGACCAAGGGCCTAGCGTATGCAAAAAATCAAGAACAAGGGCCTTGTGTTCGCGAAATAGCAAGAACAAGGGCCTAGCGTGTGCAAAATAAAAAGAACAAGGGTCTAGCATGTGCAAAATCGCAAGAACAAGGGCTTAGCGTGTGTAAAATAAAAATAACACGGGCATAGTGTGTGCAAAATAAAAAGAACAAGGGCCTAGCGTGTGCAAAATTGCAAGAACAAGGGCCTAGCGTGTGCAAAATAAAAAGAACAAGGGCATAGCGTGTGCAAAATAGCAAGAACAAGGGCCTAGCATGTGCAAAATACAAGAACAAGGGCCTAGCATGTGCAAAATAAAAAGAACAAGGGCCTAGCGTGTGCAAAATTGCAAGAACAAGGGCCTAGCGTGTGCAAAATTGCAAGAACAAGGGCCTAGCGAGTGCAAAATAGCTAGAGCAAGGGCCTAGCGTGTGCAAAAAATCAAGAACAAGGGCATAGGGTTCGTGAAATAGCAAGAACAAGGGCCTAGCGTGTGCAAAAAAAAAAGAACAACGGCATAGCGTGTGCAAAATAGCAAGAACAAGGGCCTAGCGTGTGCAAAATAAAAAGAACAAGGGCCTAGCGTGTGCAAAATAAAAAGAACAATGGCCTAGCGTTTGCAAAATTGCAAGAACAAGGGCCTAGCATGTGCAAAATTGCAAGAACAAGGGCTTAGCGAGTGCAAAATAGCAAGAGCAAGGGCCTAGCGTGTGCAAAAAATCAAGAACAAGGGCCTAGCGTTCGCGAAATAGCAAAAACAAGGGCCTAGCGTGTGCAAAATAAAAAGAACAAGGGTCTAGCATGTGCAAAATTGCAAGAACAAGGGCCTAGCGTGTGCAAAATAAAAAGAACAAGGGCATAGCGTGTGCAAAATAGCAGGAACAGGGGCCTAGCGTGTGCAAAATAAAAAGAACAAGGGACTAGCATGTGCAAAATAAAGAGAACAAGGGCCTAGCGTGTGCAAAATTGCAATAACAAGGGCCTAGCGTGTGCAAAATAAAAAGAACAAAGGCCTAGCGTGTGCAAAATAAAAAGAACAAAGGGCTAGCGTGTGCAAAATTGCAAGAACAAGGGCCTAGCGTGTGCAAAATTGCAAGAACAAGGGCCTAGCGAGTGCAAAATAGCAAGAGCCAGGGCCTAGCGTGTGCAATAAATCAAGAACAAGGGCCAAGCGTGTGCAAAATAAAAAGAACAAGGGCATAGCGTGTGCAAAATAGCAAGAACAAGGGCCTAGCGTGTGCAAAATAAAAAGAACAAGGGTCTAGCATGTGCAAAATTGCAGGAACAAGGGCCTAGCGTGTGCAAAATAAAAAGAACAAGGGCCTAGCGTGTGCAAAATAGCAAGAACAAGGGCCTAGCGTGTGCAAAATTGCAAGAACAAGGGCCTAGCGTGTGCAAAATAAAAAGAACAAGGGTCTAGCATGTGCAAAATTGCAGGAACAAGGGCCTAGCGTGTGCAAAATAAAAAGAACAAGGGCCTAGCGTGTGCAAAATAGCAAGAACAAGGGCCTAGCGTGTGCAAAATTGCAAGAACAAGGGCCTAGCGTGTGCAAAATAAAAAGAACAAGGGTCTAGCATGTGCGAAATTGCAAGAATAAGAGCCTAGCGTGTGCAAAATAAAAAGAACAAGGGCATAGCGTGTGCTAAATTGCAAGAACAAGGGCCTAGCGTGTGCAAAAATGCAAGAACAAGGGCCTAGCGAGTGCAAAATAGCAAGAGCAAGAGCCTAGCGTCTGCAAAAAATCAAGGACAAGGGCCTAGCGTTCGCGAAATAGCAAGAGCAAGGGCCTAGCGTGTGCAAAATAAAAACAACAAGTGTCTAGCATGTGCAAAATTGCAAGAACAAGGGCCAAGCGTGTGCAAAATAAAAAGAACAAGGGCATAGCGTGTGCAAAATAGCAAGAACAAGGGCCTAGCGTGTGCAAAATAAAAAGAACAAGGGTCTAGCATGTGCAAAATTGCAGGAACAAGGGCCTAGCGTGTGCAAAATAAAAAGAACAAGGGCCTAGCGTGTGCAAAATAGCAAGAACAAGGGCCTAGCGTGTGCAAAATTGCAAGAACAAGGGCCTAGCGTGTGCAAAATCGCAAGAACAAGGGCCTAGCGAGTGCAAAATAGCAAGAGCAAGGGCCTAGCGTGTGCAAAAAATCAAGAACAAGGGCCTAGCGTTCACGAAATAGCAAGAACAAGGGCCTAACATGTGCAAAATAAAAAGAACAAGGGTCTAGCATGTGCAAAATTGCAAGAACAAGGGCCTAGAGTGTGCAAAATAGAAGAACAAGGGCATAGCGTGTGCAAAATAGCAAGAACAAGGGCCTAGCATGTGCAAAATACAAGAGCAAGAGCCTAGCGTGTGCAAAATAAAAAGAACAAGGGCCTAGCGTGTGCAAAATTGCAAGAACAAGGGCCTAGCGTGTGCAGAATTGCAAGAACAAGGGCCTAGCGAGTGCAAAATAGCAAGACCAAGGGCCTAGCGTATGCAAAAAATCAAGAACAAGGGCCTTGTGTTCGCGAAATAGCAAGAACAAGGGCCTAGCGTGTGCAAAATAAAAAGAACAAGGGTCTAGCATGTGCAAAATCGCAAGAACAAGGGCATAGCGTGTGTAAAATAAAAATAACACGGGCATAGTGTGTGCAAAATAAAAAGAACAAGGGCCTAGCGTGTGCAAAATTGCAAGAACAAGGGCCTAGCGTGTGCAAAATAAAAAGAACAAGGGCATAGCGTGTGCAAAATAGCAAGAACAAGGGCCTAGCATGTGCAAAATACAAGAACAAGGGCCTAGCATGTGCAAAATAAAAAGAACAAGGGCCTAGCCTGTGCAAAATTGCAAGAACAAGGGCCTAGCGTGTGCAAAATTGCAAGAACAAGGGCCTAGCGAGTGCAAAATAGCTAGAGCAAGGGCCTAGCGTGTGCAAAAAATCAAGAACAAGGGCATAGGGTTCGTGAAATAGCAAGAACAAGGGCCTAGCGTGTGCAAAAAAAAAAAAACAACGGCATAGCGTGTGCAAAATAGCAAGAACAAGGGCCTAGCGTGTGCAAAATAAAAAGAACAAGGGCCTAGCGTGTGCAAAATAAAAAGAACAATGGCCTAGCGTTTGCAAAATTGCAAGAACAAGGGCCTAGCATGTGCAAAATTGCAAGAACAAGGGCTTAGCGAGTGCAAAATAGCAAGAGCAAGGGCCTAGCGTGTGCAAAAAATCAAGAACAAGGGCCTAGCGTTCGCGAAATAGCAAAAACAAGGGCCTAGCGTGTGCAAAAAAAAAAGAACAAGGGTCTAGCATGTGCAAAATTGCAAGAACAAGGGCCTAGCGTGTGCAAAATAAAAAGAACAAGGGCATAGCGTGTGCAAAATAGCAGGAACAGGGGCCTAGCGTGTGCAAAATAAAAAGAACAAGGGACTAGCATGTGCAAAATAAAGAGAACAAGGGCCTAGCGTGTGCAAAATTGCAATAACAAGGGCCTAGCGTGTGCAAAATAAAAAGAACAAAGGCCTAGCGGGTGCAAAATAAAAAGAACAAAGGGCTAGCGTGTGCAAAATTGCAAGAACAAGGGCCTAGCGTGTGCAAAATTGCAAGAACAAGGGCCTAGCGAGTGCAAAATAGCAAGAGCCAGGGCCTAGCGTGTGCAATAAATCAAGAACAAGGGCCTAGCGTTCGCAAAATAGCAAGAACAAGGGCCTAGCGTGTGCAAAATAAAAAGAACAAGGGTCTAGCATGTGCAAAATTGCAAGAACAAGGGCCTAGCGTGTTCAAAATAAAAAGAACAAGGGCATAGCGTGTGCAAAATAGCAAGAACAAGGGCCTAGCGTGTGCAAAATAAAAAGAACAAGGGTCTAGCATGTGCGAAATTGCAAGAATAAGAGCCTAGCGTGTGCAAAATAAAAAGAACAAGGGCATAGCGTGTGCTAAATTGCAAGAACAAGGGCCTAGCGTGTGCAAAAATGCAAGAACAAGGGCCTAGCGAGTGCAAAATAGCAAGAGCAAGAGCCTAGCGTCTGCAAAAAATCAAGGACAAGGGCCTAGCGTTCGCGAAATAGCAAGAGCAAGGGCCTAGCGTGTGCAAAATAAAAACAACAAGTGTCTAGCATGTGCAAAATTGCAAGAACAAGGGCCAAGCGTGTGCAAAATAAAAAGAACAAGGGCATAGCGTGTGCAAAATAGCAAGAACAAGGGCCTAGCGTGTGCAAAATAAAAAGAACAAGGGTCTAGCATGTGCAAAATTGCAGGAACAAGGGCCTAGCGTGTGCAAAATAAAAAGAACAAGGGCCTAGCGTGTGCAAAATAGCAAGAACAAGGGCCTAGCGTGTGCAAAATTGCAAGAACAAGGGCCTAGCGTGTGCAAAATCGCAAGAACAAGGGCCTAGCGAGTGCAAAATAGCAAGAGCAAGGGCCTAGCGTGTGCAAAAAATCAAGAACAAGGGCCTAGCGTTCACGAAATAGCAAGAACAAGGGCCTAACATGTGCAAAATAAAAAGAACAAGGGTCTAGCATGTGCAAAATTGCAAGAACAAGGGCCTAGAGTGTGCAAAATAGAAGAACAAGGGCATAGCGTGTGCAAAATAGCAAGAACAAGGGCCTAGCATGTGCAAAATACAAGAGCAAGAGCCTAGCGTGTGCAAAATAAAAAAAACAAGGGCCTAGCGTGTGCAAAATTGCAAGAACAAGGGCCTAGCGTGTGCAGAATTGCAAGAACAAGGGCCTAGCGAGTGCAAAATAGCAAGACCAAGGGCCTAGCGTATGCAAAAAATCAAGAACAAGGGCCTTGTGTTCGCGAAATAGCAAGAACAAGGGCCTAGCGTGTGCAAAATAAAAAGAACAAGGGTCTAGCATGTGCAAAATCGCAAGAACAAGGGCTTAGCGTGTGTAAAATAAAAATAACACGGGCATAGTGTGTGCAAAATAAAAAGAACAAGGGCCTAGCGTGTGCAAAATTGCAAGAACAAGGGCCTAGCGTGTGCAAAATAAAAAGAACAAGGGCATAGCGTGTGCAAAATAGCAAGAACAAGGGCCTAGCATGTGCAAAATACAAGAACAAGGGCCTAGCATGTGCAAAATAAAAAGAACAAGGGCCTAGCGTGTGCAAAATTGCAAGAACAAGGGCCTAGCGTGTGCAAAATTGCAAGAACAAGGGCCTAGCGAGTGCAAAATAGCTAGAGCAAGGGCCTAGCGTGTGCAAAAAATCAAGAACAAGGGCATAGGGTTCGTGAAATAGCAAGAACAAGGGCCTAGCGTGTGCAAAAAAAAAAGAACAACGGCATAGCGTGTGCAAAATAGCAAGAACAAGGGCCTAGCGTGTGCAAAATAAAAAGAACAAGGGCCTAGCGTGTGCAAAATAAAAAGAACAATGGCCTAGCGTTTGCAAAATTGCAAGAACAAGGGCCTAGCATGTGCAAAATTGCAAGAACAAGGGCTTAGCGAGTGCAAAATAGCAAGAGCAAGGGCCTAGCGTGTGCAAAAAATCAAGAACAAGGGCCTAGCGTTCGCGAAATAGCAAAAACAAGGGCCTAGCGTGTGCAAAATAAAAAGAACAAGGGTCTAGCATGTGCAAAATTGCAAGAACAAGGGCCTAGCGTGTGCAAAATAAAAAGAACAAGGGCATCGCGTGTGCAAAATAGCAGGAACAGGGGCCTAGCGTGTGCAAAATAAAAAGAACAAGGGACTAGCATGTGCAAAATAAAGAGAACAAGGGCCTAGCGTGTGCAAAATTGCAATAACAAGGGCCTAGCGTGTGCAAAATAAAAAGAACAAAGGCCTAGCGTGTGCAAAATAAAAAGAACAAAGGGCTAGCGTGTGCAAAATTGCAAGAACAAGGGCCTAGCGTGTGCAAAATTGCAAGAACAAGGGCCTAGCGAGTGCAAAATAGCAAGAGCCAGGGCCTAGCGTGTGCAATAAATCAAGAACAAGGGCCTAGCGTTCGCAAAATAGCAAGAACAAGGGCCTAGCGTGTGCAAAATAAAAAGAACAAGGGTCTAGCATGTGCAAAATTGCAAGAACAAGGGCCTAGCGTGTTCAAAATAAAAAGAACAAGGGCATAGCGTGTGCAAAATAGCAAGAACAAGGGCCTAGCGTGTGCAAAATAAAAAGAACAAGGGTCTAGCATGTGCGAAATTGCAAGAATAAGAGCCTAGCGTGTGCAAAATAAAAAGAACAAGGGCATAGCGTGTGCTAAATTGCAAGAACAAGGGCCTAGCGTGTGCAAAAATGCAAGAACAAGGGCCTAGCGAGTGCAAAATAGCAAGAGCAAGAGCCTAGCGTCTGCAAAAAATCAAGGACAAGGGCCTAGCGTTCGCGAAATAGCAAGAGCAAGGGCCTAGCGTGTGCAAAATAAAAACAACAAGTGTCTAGCATGTGCAAAATTGCAAGAACAAGGGCCAAGCGTGTGCAAAATAAAAAAAAAAAGGGCATAGCGTGTGCAAAATAGCAAGAACAAGAGCCTAGCGTGTGCAAAATAAAAAGAAACAAGGGCCTAGCGTGTGCAAAATAAAAAGAACAAGGGCCTAGCGTACGCAAAATTGCAAGAACAAGGGCCTAGCGTGTGCAAAATTGCAAGAACAAGGGCCTAGCGAGTGCAAAATAGCAAGAGCAAGGGCCTAGCATGTGCAATAAATCAAGAACAAGGGCCTAGCGTTCGCGAAATAGCAAGAACAAGGGCCTAGCGTGTGCAAAATCAAAAGAACAAGGGTCTAGCATGTGCAAAATTGCAAGAACAAGGGCCTAGCGTGTTCAAAATAAAAAGAACAAGGGCATAGCGTGTGCAAAATAGCAAGAACAAGGGCCTAGCGTGTGCAAAATAAAAAGAACAAGGGTCTAGCATGTGCGAAATTGCAAGAATAAGGGCCTAGCGTGTGCAAAATAAAAAGAACAAGGGCATAGCGAGTGCTAAATTGCAAGAACAAGGGCCTAGCGTGTGCAAAAATGCAAGAACAAGGGCCTAGCGAGTGCAAAATAGCAAGAGCAAGAGCCTAGCGTGTGCAAAAAATCAAGGACAAGGGCCTAGCGTTCGCGAAATAGCAAAAGCAAGGGCCTAGCGTGTGCAAAATAAAAACAACAAGGGTCTAGCATGTGCAAAATTGCAAGAACAAGGGCCAAGCGTGTGCAAAATAAAAAGAACAAGGGCATAGCGTGTGCAAAATAGCAAGAACAAGGGCCTAGCGTGTGCAAAATAAACAGAACAAGGGCCTAGCGTACGCAAAATTGCAAGAACAACGGCCTAGCGTGTGCAAAATTGCAAGAACAAGGGCCTAGCGAGTGCAAAATAGCAAGAGCAAGGGCCTAGCGTGTGCTAAAAATCAATAACAAGGACCTAGCGTTCGCGAAATAGCAAGAACAAGGGCCTAGCGTGTGCAAATAAAAAGAACAAGGGTCTGGCATGTGCAAAATTGCAAGAACAAGGGCCTAGCGTGTGCAAAATAAAAAGAACAAGGGCATAGCGTGTGCAAAATAAAAAGAACAAGGGCAAAGCGTGTGCAAAATAAAAAGAACAAGGGCCTAGCGTGTGCAAAATAAAAAGAACAAGGGCCTAGCGTGTGCTAAATTGCACAAACAAGGGCCCAGCGTGTGCAAAATTTCAATAATAAGGGCCTAGCGAGTGCAAAATAGCAAGAGCAAGCGCCTAGCGTGTGCAAAAAATCAAGAACAAGGGCCTAGCGTTCGCGAAATAGCAAGAGCAAGGGCCTAGCGTGTGCAATATAAAAAACAACAAGGGTCTAGCATGTGCAAAATTGCAAGAACAAGGGCCAAGCGTGTGCAAAATAAAAAGAACAACGGCATAGCGTGTGCAAAATAGCAAGAACAAGGGCCTAGCGTGTGCAAAATAAAAAGAACAAGGGCCTAGCGTGTGCAAAATAAAAAGAACAATGGCCTAGCGTTTGCAAAATTGCAAGAACAAGGGCCTAGCATGTGCAAAATTGCAAGAACAAGGGCTTAGCGAGTGCAAAATAGCAAGAGCAAGGGCCTAGCATGTGCAAAAAATCAAGAACAAGGGCCTAGCGTTCGCGAAATAGCAAAAACAAGGGCCTAGCGTGTGCAAAATAAAAAGAACAAGGGTCTAGCATGTGCAAAATTGCAAGAACAAGGGCCTAGCGTGTGCAAAATAAAAAGAACAAGGGCATAGCGTGTGCAAAATAGCAGGAACAGGGGCCTAGCGTGTGCAAAATAAAAAGAACAAGGGACTAGCATGTGCAAAATAAAGAGAACAAGGGCCTAGCGTGTGCAAAATTACAATAACAAGGGCCTAGCGTGTGCAAAATAAAAAGAACAAAGGCCTAGCGTGTGCAAAATAAAAAGAACAAAGGGCTAGCGTGTGCAAAATTGCAAGAACAAGGGCCTAGCGTGTGCAAAATTGCAAGAACAAGGGCCTAGCGAGTGCAAAATAGCAAGAGCCAGGGCCTAGCGTGTGCAATAAATCAAGAACAAGGGCCTAGCGTTCGCAAAATAGCAAGAACAAGGGCCTAGCGTGTGCAAAAAAAAAAAGAACAAGGGTCTAGCATGTGCAAAATTGCAAGAACAAGGGCCTAGCGTGTTCAAAATAAAAAGAACAAGGGCATAGCGTGTGCAAAATAGCAAGATCAAAGGCCTAGCTTGTGCAAAATAAAAAGAACAAGGGTCTAGCATGTGCGAAATTGCAAGAATAAGAGCCTAGCGTGTGCAAAATAAAAAGAACAAGGGCATAGCGTGTGCTAAATTGCAAGAACAAGGGCCTAGCGTGTGCAAAAATGCAAGAACAAGGGCCTAGCGAGTGCAAAATAGCAAGAGCAAGAGCCTAGCGTCTGCAAAAAATCAAGGACAAGGGCCTAGCGTTCGCGAAATAGCAAGAGCAAGGGCCTAGCGTGTGCAAAATAAAAACAACAAGTGTCTAGCATGTGCAAAAATGCAAGAACAAGGGCCAAGCGTGTGCAAAATAAAAAGAACAAGGGCATAGCGTGTGCAAAATAGCAAGAACAAGGGCCTAGCGTGTGCAAAATAAAAAGAAACAAGGGCCTAGCGTGTGCAAAATAAAAAGAACAAGGGCCTAGCGTACGCAAAATTGCAAGAACAAGGGCCTAGCGAGTGCAAAATAGCAAGAGCAAGGGCCTAGCGTGTGCAATAAATCAAGAACAAGGGCCTAGCGTGTGCAAAATAAAAACAACAAGTGTCTAGCATGTGCAAAATTGCAAGAACAAGGGCCAAGCGTGTGCAAAATAAAAAGAACAAGGGCATAGCGTGTGCAAAATAGCAAGAACAAGAGCCTAGCGTGTGCAAAATAAAAAGAAACAAGGGCCTAGCGTGTGCAAAATAAAAAGAACAAGGGCCTAGCGTACGCAAAATTGCAAGAACAAGGGCCTAGCGTGTGCAAAATTGCAAGAACAAGGGCCTAGCGAGTGCAAAATAGCAAGAGCAAGGGCCTAGCATGTGCAATAAATCAAGAACAAGGGCCTAGCGTTCGCGAAATAGCAAGAACAAGGGCCTAGCGTGTGCAAAATAAAAACAACAAGTGTCTAGCATGTGCAAAATTGCAAGAACAAGGGCCAAGCGTGTGCAAAATAAAAAGAACAAGGGCATAGCGTGTGCAAAATAGCAAGAACAAGGGCCTAGCGTGTGCAAAATAAAAAGAAACAAGGGCCTAGCGTGTGCAAAATAAAAAGAACAAGGGCCTAGCGTACGCAAAATTGCAAGAACAAGGGCCTAGCGAGTGCAAAATAGCAAGAGCAAGGGCCTAGCGTGTGCAATAAATCAAGAACAAGGGCCTAGCGTGTGCAAAATAAAAACAACAAGTGTCTAGCATGTGCAAAATTGCAAGAACAAGGGCCAAGCGTGTGCAAAATAAAAAGAACAAGGGCATAGCGTGTGCAAAATAGCAAGAACAAGAGCCTAGCGTGTGCAAAATAAAAAGAAACAAGGGCCTAGCGTGTGCAAAATAAAAAGAACAAGGGCCTAGCGTACGCAAAATTGCAAGAACAAGGGCCTAGCGTGTGCAAAATTGCAAGAACAAGGGCCTAGCGAGTGCAAAATAGCAAGAGCAAGGGCCTAGCATGTGCAATAAATCAAGAACAAGGGCCTAGCGTTCGCGAAATAGCAAGAACAAGGGCCTAGCGTGTGCAAAATCAAAAGAACAAGGGTCTAGCATGTGCAAAATTGCAAGAACAAGGGCCTAGCGTGTTCAAAATAAAAAGAACAAGGGCATAGCGTGTGCAAAATAGCAAGAACAAGGGCCTAGCGTGTGCAAAATAAAAAGAACAAGGGTCTAGCATGTGCGAAATTGCAAGAATAAGGGCCTAGCGTGTGCAAAATAAAAAGAACAAGGGCATAGCGAGTGCTAAATTGCAAGAACAAGGGCCTAGCGTGTGCAAAAATGCAAGAACAAGGGCCTAGCGAGTGCAAAATAGCAAGAGCAAGAGCCTAGCGTGTGCAAAAAATCAAGGACAAGGGCCTAGCGTTCGCGAAATAGCAAAAGCAAGGGCCTAGCGTGTGCAAAATAAAAACAACAAGGGTCTAGCATGTGCAAAATTGCAAGAACAAGGGCCAAGCGTGTGCAAAATAAAAAGAACAAGGGCATAGCGTGTGCAAAATAGCAAGAACAAGGGCCTAGCGTGTGCAAAATAAACAGAACAAGGGCCTAGCGTACGCAAAATTGCAAGAACAACGGCCTAGCGTGTGCAAAATTGCAAGAACAAGGGCCTAGCGAGTGCAAAATAGCAAGAGCAAGGGCCTAGCGTGTGCTAAAAATCAATAACAAGGACCTAGCGTTCGCGAAATAGCAAGAACAAGGGCCTAGCGTGTGCAAATAAAAAGAACAAGGGTCTGGCATGTGCAAAATTGCAAGAACAAGGGCCTAGCGTGTGCAAAATAAAAAGAACAAGGGCATAGCGTGTGCAAAATAAAAAGAACAAGGGCAAAGCGTGTGCAAAATAAAAAGAACAAGGGCCTAGCGTGTGCAAAATAAAAAGAACAAGGGCCTAGCGTGTGCTAAATTGCACAAACAAGGGCCCAGCGTGTGCAAAATTTCAATAATAAGGGCCTAGCGAGTGCAAAATAGCAAGAGCAAGCGCCTAGCGTGTGCAAAAAATCAAGAACAAGGGCCTAGCGTTCGCGAAATAGCAAGAGCAAGGGCCTAGCGTGTGCAATATAAAAAACAACAAGGGTCTAGCATGTGCAAAATTGCAAGAACAAGGGCCAAGCGTGTGCAAAATAAAAAGAACAACGGCATAGCGTGTGCAAAATAGCAAGAACAAGGGCCTAGCGTGTGCAAAATAAAAAGAACAAGGGCCTAGCGTGTGCAAAATAAAAAGAACAATGGCCTAGCGTTTGCAAAATTGCAAGAACAAGGGCCTAGCATGTGCAAAATTGCAAGAACAAGGGCTTAGCGAGTGCAAAATAGCAAGAGCAAGGGCCTAGCATGTGCAAAAAATCAAGAACAAGGGCCTAGCGTTCGCGAAATAGCAAAAACAAGGGCCTAGCGTGTGCAAAATAAAAAGAACAAGGGTCTAGCATGTGCAAAATTGCAAGAACAAGGGCCTAGCGTGTGCAAAATAAAAAGAACAAGGGCATAGCGTGTGCAAAATAGCAGGAACAGGGGCCTAGCGTGTGCAAAATAAAAAGAACAAGGGACTAGCATGTGCAAAATAAAGAGAACAAGGGCCTAGCGTGTGCAAAATTACAATAACAAGGGCCTAGCGTGTGCAAAATAAAAAGAACAAAGGCCTAGCGTGTGCAAAATAAAAAGAACAAAGGGCTAGCGTGTGCAAAATTGCAAGAACAAGGGCCTAGCGTGTGCAAAATTGCAAGAACAAGGGCCTAGCGAGTGCAAAATAGCAAGAGCCAGGGCCTAGCGTGTGCAATAAATCAAGAACAAGGGCCTAGCGTTCGCAAAATAGCAAGAACAAGGGCCTAGCGTGTGCAAAAAAAAAAAGAACAAGGGTCTAGCATGTGCAAAATTGCAAGAACAAGGGCCTAGCGTGTTCAAAATAAAAAGAACAAGGGCATAGCGTGTGCAAAATAGCAAGATCAAGGGCCTAGCTTGTGCAAAATAAAAAGAACAAGGGTCTAGCATGTGCGAAATTGCAAGAATAAGAGCCTAGCGTGTGCAAAATAAAAAGAACAAGGGCATAGCGTGTGCTAAATTGCAAGAACAAGGGCCTAGCGTGTGCAAAAATGCAAGAACAAGGGCCTAGCGAGTGCAAAATAGCAAGAGCAAGAGCCTAGCGTCTGCAAAAAATCAAGGACAAGGGCCTAGCGTTCGCGAAATAGCAAGAGCAAGGGCCTAGCGTGTGCAAAATAAAAACAACAAGTGTCTAGCATGTGCAAAATTGCAAGAACAAGGGCCAAGCGTGTGCAAAATAAAAAGAACAAGGGCATAGCGTGTGCAAAATAGCAAGAACAAGGGCCTAGCGTGTGCAAAATAAAAAGAAACAAGGGCCTAGCGTGTGCAAAATAAAAAGAACAAGGGCCTAGCGTACGCAAAATTGCAAGAACAAGGGCCTAGCGAGTGCAAAATAGCAAGAGCAAGGGCCTAGCGTGTGCAATAAATCAAGAACAAGGGCCTAGCGTTCGCGAAATA
This sequence comes from Closterium sp. NIES-65, assembly GCA_948144175.1. Taxonomy (NCBI): domain Eukaryota; kingdom Viridiplantae; phylum Streptophyta; class Zygnematophyceae; order Desmidiales; family Closteriaceae; genus Closterium; species Closterium sp. NIES-65. The sequence goes on from CANXME010000939.1 coordinate 15,208, forward strand.
GCAAGAACAAGGGCCTAGCGTGTGCAAAATAAAAAGAACAAGGGTCTAGCATGTGCAAAATTGCAAGAACAAGGGCCTAGCGTGTTCAAAATAAAAAGAACAAGGGCATAGCGTGTGCAAAAGAGCAAGAACAAGGGCCTAGCATTTGCAAAATAAAAAGAACAAGGGTCTAGCATGTGCGAAATTGCAAGAATAAGGGCCTAGCGTGTGCAAAATAAAAAGAACAAGGGCATAGCGTGTGCTAAATTGCAAGAACAAGGGCCTAGCGTGTGCAAAAATGCAAGAACAAGGGCCTAGCGAGTGCAAAATAGCAAGAGCAAGAGCCTAGCGTGTGCAAAAAATCAAGGACAAGGGCCTAGCGTTCGCGAAATAGCAAGAGCAAGGGACTAGCGTGTGCAAAATAAAAACAACAAGGGTCTAGCATGTGCAAAATTGCAAGAACAAGGGCCAAGCGTGTGCAAAATAAAAAGAACAAGGGCATAGCGTGTGCAAAATAGCAAGAACAAGGGCCTAGCGTGTGCAAAATAAACAGAACAAGGGCCTAGCGTACGCAAAATTGCAAGAACAACGGCCTAGCGTGTGCAAAATTGCAAGAACAAGGGCCTAGCGAGTGCAAAATAGCAAGAGCAAGGGCCTAGCGTGTGCTAAAAATCAATAACAAGGACCTAGCGTTCGCGAAATAGCAAGAACAAGGGCCTAGCGTGTGCAAAATAAAAAGAACAAGGGTCTGGCATGTGCAAAATTGCAAGAACAAGGGCCTAGCGTATGCAAAATAAAAAGAACAAGTGCATAGCGTGTGCAAAATAAAAAGAACAAGGGCATAGCGTGTGCAAAATAAAAAGAACAAGGGCCTAGCGTGTGCAAAATAAAAAGAACAAGGGCCTAGCGTGTGCTAAATTGCACGAACAAGGGCCTAGCGTGTGCAAAATTTCAAGAACAAGGGCCTAGCGAGTGCAAAATAGCAAGAGCAAGCGCCTAGCGTGTGCAAAAAATCAAGAACAAGGGCCTAGCGTTCGCGAAATAGCAAGAGCAAGGGCCTAGCGTGTGCAATATAAAAAACAACAAGGGTCTAGCATGTGCAAAATTGCAAGAACAAGGGCCAAGCGTGTGCAAAATAAAAAGAACAAGGGCATAGCGTGTGCAAAATAGCAAGAACAAGGGCCTAGCGTGTGCAAAATAAAAAGAACAAGGGCCTAGCGTGTGCAAAATAAAAAGAACAAGGGCCTAGCGTATGCAAAATTGCAAGAACAAGGGCCTAGCGTGTGCAAAATTGCAAGAACAAGGGCCTAGCGAGCAAGCTCCTGGACCAGGCAAGCTCCTGGACCAGGCAAGCTCCTGGACGAGGCAAGCTCCTGGACCAAGCAAGCTCTTGGACCAGGCACGCTCGTAGACCAGGCACGCTCTTGGACCAAGCAACCTCTTGGACCAGGCAGGCTCGTGGACCAGGCACGCTCCTCGACCAAGCAAGCTCTTGGACCAGGCAAGCTCCTGGACCAGGCACGCTCGTGGACTAGGCACGCTCCTGGACCAGGCAAGCTCCTAGTTAAGGCAAGCTCCTGGACCATGCACGCTCTTGGACCAGGTACGCTCCTGGACCAGGCAAGCTCTTGGACCTGGCACGCTTCTGGACCAAGCAAGCTCCTGGATCAGGCAAGCTCCTAGACCACGCACGCTCCCGGACCAGGCAAGCTTTTGGACCACGCAAGCTTTTGGACCTGGTCCAGGAGCTTGTCTGGTCGAGGAGCTTGCTTGGTCCAGGAGCGTGCCTGGTCCAACAGCTTGCATGGTCCAGGAGCTTGCCCGGTGTAGGAGCTTGCCTGGTCAACGAGCGTGCCTGGTCCACAAGCGTGCCTGGTCCAGAAGCTTGCTTGGTCCAAGAACTTGCCTGGTCCAGGAGCTTGCCTGGTCCAGGTTCGTGCCTGGTCCACGAGCCTGTCTGGTCCAAGAGCTTGCCTTGTCCAGGAGCGTGCCTGATCCAAGAGCGTGCCTGGTCCAGGAGTTTTCCTGGTCCAGGAGCTTGCCAGGTCTAGGAGCTTGCCTGGTCCAGGAGCGTGCTTGGTCCATCAGCTTGCCTGGTCCAGGAACTTCCCTGGTCCAGGAGCTTGCCTGGTCCAAGAGCTTGCCTGGTCCAAGAGCTTGCCTGGTCCAGAAGCTTGCGTGGTCCAAGAGCTTGCCTGGTCCAGGAGCTTGCCTAGTCCAGGAGCTATCCTGGTCCAGGAGCTTGCCTTGTCCAGGAGCTTGCCTGGTCCAGGAGCTTGTCTGTTCCAGGAGCGTGCCTAGTCCAGGAGCTTGCCTTTTCTAGGAGCTTGCCTAGTCCAGGAGCTTGCCTGGTCCAGGAGCTTGCCTGGTCCAGGAGCTTGCTTGGTCCAGGAGCTATCCTGGTCCAGGAGCTTGCCTGGTCCAGGAGCTTGCCTGGTCCAGGAGCTTGCCTGGTCCAAGAGCTTGCCTGGTCCAGGAGCTTCCTTGGTCAAGAAGCTTGCCTAGTCCACGAGCTTGCCTGGTCCGGGAGCATGCCTGGTCCTAGAGCTTGCGTGGTCCAAGAGCTTGCCTGGTCCAGGAACTTGCCTGGTCCAGGAGCTTTCCTGGTCCAGGAGCGTGCCTGGTCCACGAGCCTGCCTGGTCTAAGAGCTTGCCTGGTCCAGGAGCGTGCCTGATCCATCAGGGTGCCTGGTCCACGAGCGTGCATGATCCAGGAGCTTGCTTGGTCCAGGAGCTTGCTTGGTCCACGACCTTGCCTTGTCCAAGAGCGTGCCTGGTCTAGGAGTGTGCCTGGTCCAGGAGCTTGCTTGGTCCAGAATCCTGCGTGGTCCAAGAGCTTGCCTTGTCCAGGAGTGTGCCAAATCCAGAAGCTTGCCTGGTCTAGGAGCTTGCCTGGTCTAGGAGCGTGCCTGGTCCAGGAGCTTGCCTGGTCAAGGAGCTTGCCTGGTCCGGGAGCTTGCCTTGTCCAGGAGCTTGCCTGGTCTAGGAGCTTGCCTGATCCACGAGCCTGCCTGGTCCAAGAGCTTGCCTGGTCCAAGAGCGTGCCTGGTCCACGAGCATGCCTTGTCCAGGAGCTTGCCTCGTCCAGGAGCTTGCCTCGTCCAGGAGCTTGCCAGGTCCAGAAGCTTGCCTTGTCCAGGAGCTTGCCTGGTTTAGGAGCTTGCCTGGTCCAGGAGCTTGCATGTTCCAGGAGCTTGCCTGGTCCAGGAGCTTGCATTGTCCAGGAGTGTGCCTAATCCACGAGCTTGCGTGGTCCAGGAGCTTGCCTGGTCCAGGAGCTTGCCTGGTCCAGGAGCTTGCCTGGTCCAGGTGCTTGCCTGGTCCACGAGCTTGCCTGGTGCACGAGCTTGCCTGGTCCAGGAGCTTGCCTGGTCCAGGAGCTTGCCTGGTCCAGGAGCTTGCCTAGTCCAGGAGCTTGCCTGGTCCAAGAACTTGCCTGGTCCAAGAGCTTGCCTGGTCCAAAAGCTTGCGTGGTCCAGGAGCTTGCCTAGTCCAGGAGCTTGCCTGGTCTTGGAGCGTGCCTGGTCCACGAGCTTGCCTGGTCTAGGAGCTTGCCTGGTCCACGACCTTGCCTGGTCTAGGAGCTTGCCTTGTCCAAGAGTGTGCCTAGTCCAAGAGCTTGCTTGGTCCAGGAGCTTGCGTGGTCGAGGAGCTTGCTTGGTCCAGAATCTTGCGTGGTCCAAGAGCTTGCCTTGTCCAGGAGCGTGCGTGGTCCAGGAGCTTGCCTGGTCAAGGAGCTTGCCTGGTCCAGGAGCTTGCCTGATCCACGAGCCTGCCTGGTCCAAGAGCTTGCCTGGTCCAAGAGCATGCCTGGTCCACGAGCGTGCCTGGTCCACGAGCGTGCCTGGTCCAGGAGCTTGCCTCCTCCAGGAGCTTGCCTCGTCTAGGAGCTTGCCTGGTCCAGGAGCTTGCGTTGTCCAGGACCTTGCCTGGTCTAGGAGCTTGCCTGGTCCAGGAGCTTGCATGTTCCAGGAACTTGCCTGGTCCAAGAGCTTGCATTGTCCAGGAGCGTGCCTAATCCACAAGCTTGCGTGGTCCAGGAGCTTGCCTGGTCCGGGAGCTTGCCTGGTCCAGGAGCTTGCCTTGTTGAGGAGCTTGCTTGGTCCAGAAACCTACGTGGTCTCAGAGCTTGCCTGGTCTAGGAGCGTGCCTGGTCCAACAGCTTGCATGGTCCAGGAGCTTGCCCGTTGTAGGAGCTTGCCTGGTCAAGGAGCGTGCCTGGTCCACAAGCGTGCCTAGTCCAGGAGCTTGCTTGGTCCAAGAGCTTGCCTGGTCCAGGAGCTTGCCTGGTCCAGGAGCGTGCCTGGTCCACGAGCCTGCCTGGTCCAAGAGCTTGCCTCGTCCAGGAGCGTGCCTGATCCAAGAGCGTGCCTGGTCTAGGAGTTTGCGTGGTCCAGGAGCTTGCCAGGTCTAGGAGCTTGCCCGGTCCAAGAGCGTGCTGGGTCCTTCAGCTTGCCTGGTCCAGGAGCTTCCATGGTCCAGGAGCTTGCCTGGTCCAAGAGCTTGCCTGTTCTAAGAGCTTGCCTGGTCCAGAAGCTTGCGTGGTCCAGGAGCTTGCCTGGTCCAGGAGCTTGCCTAGTCCAGGAGCTATCCTAGTCCAGGAGCTTGCCTTGTCCAGGAGCTTGCCTGGTCCAGGAGCTTGCCTGTTCCAGGAGCTTGCCTGGTCCAGGAGCTTGCCTTTTCTAGGAGCTTGCCTGGTCCAGGAGCTTGCCTGGTCCAAGAGCTTGCTTGGTCCAGGAGCTATCCTGGTCCAGGAGCTTGCCTGGTCCAGGAGCTTGCCTGGTCCAGGAGCTTGCCTGTTCCAGGAGCTTGCCTGGTCCAAGAGCTTGCCTGGTCCAGGAGCTTCCTTGGTCTTGAAGCTTGCCTGGTCCACGAGCTTGGCTGGTCTAGGAGCGTGCCTTGTCCAAGAGCTTGCGTGGTCCAGGAGCTTGCCTGGTCCAGGAACTTGCCTAGTCCAGGAGCTTTCTTGGTCCAGGAGCGTGCGTGGTCCAGGAGCTTGCCTGGTCAAGGAGCTTGCCTGGTCCAGGAGCTTGCCTGATCCACGAGCCTGCCTGGTCCAAGAGCTTGCCTGGTCCAAGAGCATGCCTGGTCCACGAGCGTGCCTGGTCCACGAGCGTGCCTGGTCCAGGAGCTTGCCTCCTCCAGGAGCTTGCCTCGTCTAGGAGCTTGCCTGGTCCAGGAGCTTGCGTTGTCCAGGACCTTGCCTGGTCTAGGAGCTTGCCTGGTCCAGGAGCTTGCATGTTCCAGGAACTTGCCTGGTCCAAGAGCTTGCATTGTCCAGGAGCGTGCCTAATCCACAAGCTTGCGTGGTCCAGGAGCTTGCCTGGTCCGGGAGCTTGCCTGGTCCAGGAGCTTGCCTTGTTGAGGAGCTTGCTTGGTCCAGAAACCTACGTGGTCTCAGAGCTTGCCTGGTCTAGGAGCGTGCCTGGTCCAACAGCTTGCATGGTCCAGGAGCTTGCCCGTTGTAGGAGCTTGCCTGGTCAAGGAGCGTGCCTGGTCCACAAGCGTGCCTAGTCCAGGAGCTTGCTTGGTCCAAGAGCTTGCCTGGTCCAGGAGCTTGCCTGGTCCAGGAGCGTGCCTGGTCCACGAGCCTGCCTGGTCCAAGAGCTTGCCTCGTCCAGGAGCGTGCCTGATCCAAGAGCGTGCCTGGTCTAGGAGTTTGCGTGGTCCAGGAGCTTGCCAGGTCTAGGAGCTTGCCCGGTCCAAGAGCGTGCTGGGTCCTTCAGCTTGCCTGGTCCAGGAGCTTCCATGGTCCAGGAGCTTGCCTGGTCCAAGAGCTTGCCTGTTCTAAGAGCTTGCCTGGTCCAGAAGCTTGCGTGGTCCAGGAGCTTGCCTGGTCCAGGAGCTTGCCTAGTCCAGGAGCTATCCTAGTCCAGGAGCTTGCCTTGTCCAGGAGCTTGCCTGGTCCAGGAGCTTGCCTGTTCCAGGAGCTTGCCTGGTCCAGGAGCTTGCCTTTTCTAGGAGCTTGCCTGGTCCAGGAGCTTGCCTGGTCCAAGAGCTTGCTTGGTCCAGGAGCTATCCTGGTCCAGGAGCTTGCCTGGTCCAGGAGCTTGCCTGGTCCAGGAGCTTGCCTGTTCCAGGAGCTTGCCTGGTCCAAGAGCTTGCCTGGTCCAGGAGCTTCCTTGGTCTTGAAGCTTGCCTGGTCCACGAGCTTGGCTGGTCTAGGAGCGTGCCTTGTCCAAGAGCTTGCGTGGTCCAGGAGCTTGCCTGGTCCAGGAACTTGCCTAGTCCAGGAGCTTTCTTGGTCCAGGAGCGTGCCTGGTCCACGAGCCTGCCTGGTCTAAGAGCTTGCCTGGTCCAGGAGCGTGCCTTGTCCAGGAGCGTGCCTGGTCCACGAGCGTGCATGATGCAGGAGCTTGCTTGGTCTAGGAGCTTGCCTGGTCCAAGATCTTGCCTTGTCCAGGAGCGTGCCAAATCCAGAAGCTTGCCTGGTCTAGGAGCTTGCCTGGTCCAGGAGCGTGCCTGGTTCACGAGCTTGCCTTGTCAAGGAGCTTGCCTGGTCCAGGAGCTTGCCTTGTCCAGGAGCGTGCCTGGTCGAGGAGCTTGCCTGATCCACGAGTCTGCCTGGTCCAAGAGCTTGCCTGGTCCAAGAGCGTGCCTGGTCCACGAGCGTGCCTGGTCCAGGAGCTTGCCTCGTCCAGGAGCTTGCCTCGTCCAGGAGCTTGCCTGGTCCAGAAGCTTGCCTTGTCCAGGAGCTTGCCTGGTCTAGGAGCTTGCCTGGTCTAGGAGCTTGCATGTTCCACGAGCTTGCCTGGTCCAGGAGCTTGCATTGTCCAGGAGCGTGCCTAATCCACGAGCTTGCGTGGTCCAGGAGCTTGCCTGGTCCAAGAGCTTGCCTGGTCCACGAGCTTGCCTGGTTCAGGTGCTTGCCTGGTCCACAAGCTTGCCTGGTGCACGAGCTTGCCTGGTCCAGGAGCTTGCCTGGTCCAGGAGCTTGCCTGGTCCACGAGCTTGCCTGGTCCTGGAGCTTGCCTGGTTCAGGAGCTTGCCTGGTCCAAGAGCTTGCCTTGTCCAAAAGCTTGCGTGGTCCAGGAGCTTGCCTGGTCCAGGAGCTTGCCTGGTCTTGGAGCGTGCCTGGTCCACGAGCTTGCCTAGTCTAGGAGCTTGCCTGGTCCAAGACCTTGCCTGGTCTAGGAGCTTGCCTGGTCCAGGAGTGTGCCTAGTCCAAGAGCTTGCTTGTTCCAGGAGCTTGCATGGTCCATGAGCTTGCCTGGTCCCGGAGCTTGCCTGGTCCAAGAGCTTTCCTGGTCGAAGAGCTTGCCTGGTCCAGGAGCTTGCCTGGTCCAGGAGCTTGCATGTTCCAGGAGCTTGCCTGGTCCAGGAGCTTGCCTTGTCCAGGAGCGTGCCAGGTCCAGGAGCTTTCCTGGATGAGGCATGCCTACTCCAGGAGCTTACCTGGTCCAGGAGCTTGCCTTGTCCAGGAGCTTGACTAGTCCCGGAGCTTGCCTAGTCCAGAAGCTTCCTTGGTCTTGAAGCTTGCCTGGTCCACGAGCTTGCCTGGTCCAGGAGCGTGCCTGGTCCAAGAGCTTGCGTGGTCCAGGAGCTTGCCTAGTCCAGGAACTTGCCTGGTCCAGGAGCTTTCCTGGTCCAGGAGCGTGCCTGGTCCACGAGCCTGCCTGGTCTAAGAGCTTGCCTGGTCCAGGAGCGTGCCTGGTTCACGAGCTTGTCTGGTCAAGGAGCTTGCCTTGTCCAGGAGCTTGCCTTGTCCAGGAGCGTGCCTGGTCGAGGAGCTTGCCTGATCCACGAGTCTGCCTGGTCCAAGAGCTTGCCTGGTCCAAGAGCGTGCCTGGTCCACGAGCGTGCCTGGTCCAGGAGCTTGCCTCGTCCAGGAGCTTGCCTCGTCCAGGAGCTTGCCTGGTCCAGAAGCTTGCCTTGTCCAGGAGCTTGCCTGGTCTAGGAGCTTGCCTGGTCTAGGAGCTTGCATGTTCCACGAGCTTGCCTGGTCCAGGAGCTTGCATTGTCCAGGAGCGTGCCTAATCCACGAGCTTGCGTGGTCCAGGAGCTTGCCTGGTCCAAGAGCTTGCCTGGTCCACGAGCTTGCCTGGTTCAGGTGCTTGCCTGGTCCACGAGCTTGCCTGGTGCACGAGCTTGCCTGGTCCAGGAGCTTGCCTGGTCCAGGAGCTTGCCTGGTCCACGAGCTTGCCTGGTCCTGGAGCTTGCCTGGTTCAGGAGCTTGCCTGGTCCAAGAGCTTGCCTGGTCCAAAAGCTTGCGTGGTCCAGGAGCTTGCCTGGTCCAGGAGCTTGCCTGGTCTTGGAGCGTGCCTGGTCCACGAGCTTGCCTAGTCTAGGAGCTTGCCTGGTCCAAGACCTTGCCTGGTCTAGGAGCTTGCCTGGTCCAGGAGTGTGCCTAGTCCAAGAGCTTGCTTGTTCCAGGAGCTTGCATGGTCCATGAGCTTGCCTGGTCCCGGAGCTTGCCTGGTCCAAGAGCTTTCCTGGTCGAAGAGCTTGCCTGGTCCAGGAGCTTGCCTGGTCCAGGAGCTTGCATGTTCCAGGAGCTTGCCTGGTCCAGGAGCTTGCCTTGTCCAGGAGCGTGCCAGGTCCAGGAGCTTTCCTGGATGAGGCATGCCTACTCCAGGAGCTTACCTGGTCCAGGAGCTTGCCTTGTCCAGGAGCTTGACTAGTCCCGGAGCTTGCCTAGTCCAGAAGCTTCCTTGGTCTTGAAGCTTGCCTGGTCCACGAGCTTGCCTGGTCCAGGAGCGTGCCTGGTCCAAGAGCTTGCGTGGTCCAGGAGCTTGCCTAGTCCAGGAACTTGCCTGGTCTAGGAGCTTTCCTGGTCCAGGAGCGTGCCTGGTCCACGAGCCTGCCTGGTCTAAGAGCTTGCCTGGTCCAAGAGCGTGCCTTGTCCAAGAGCGTGCCTGGTCCACGAGCGTGCATGATGAAGGAGCTTGCTTGGTCCAAGAGCTTGCCTGGTCCACGAGCTTGCCTTGTCCAAGAGCGTGCCTGGTCTAGGAGTGTGCCTGGTCCAGGAGCTTGCTTGGTCCAGAATCGTGCGTGGTCCAAGATCTTGCCTTGTCCAGGAGCGTGCCAAATCCAGAAGCTTGCCTGGTCTAGGAGCTTGCCTGGTCCAGGAGCGTGCCTGGTCCACGAGCTTGCTTGGACAAGGAGCTTGCATGGTCCAGAAGCTTGCCTTGTCCAGGAGCTTGCCTGGTCCAGGAGCTTGCCTGATCCACGAGTCTGCCTGGTTCAAGAGCTTGCCTGGTCCAAGAGCGTGCCTGGTCCACGAGCGTGCCTGGTCCAGGAGCTTGCCTCGTCCAGGAGCTTGCCTCGTCCAGTAGCTTGCCTGGTCCAGAAGCTCGCCTTGTCCAGGAGCTTGCCTGGTCTAGGAGCTTGCCTGGTCTAGGAGCTTGCATGTTCCAGGAGCTTGCCTGGTCCAGGAGCTTGCATTGTCCAGGAGCGTGCCTAATCCACGAGCTTGCGTGGTCCAGGAGCTTGCCTGGTCCAGGAGCTTGCCTGGTCCACGAGCTTGCCTGGTTCAGGTGCTTGCCTGGTCCACGAGCTTGCGTGGTGCAAGAGCTTGCCTCGTCCAGGAGCTTGCCTTGTCCAGGAGCTTGCCTGGTCCAGGAGCTTGCCTAGTCCAGGAGCTTGCCTGGTCCAGGAACTTGCCTGGTCCAAGAGCTTGCCTGGTCCAAAAGCTTGCGTGGTCCAGGAGCTTGCCTGGTCCAGGAGCTTGCCTGGTCTTGGAGCGTGCCTGGTCCACGAGCTTGCCTAGTCTAGGAGCTAGCCTGGTCCAAGACCTTGCCTGGTCTAGGAGCTTGCCTGGTCCAGGAGTATGCCTAGTCCAAGAGCTTGCTTGGTCTAGGAGCTTGCGTGGTCCATGAGCTTGCCTGGTCCCGGAGCTTGCCTTGTCCAAGAGCTTTCCTGGTCGAAGAGCTTGCCTGGTCCAGGAGTTTGCTCGGTCAAGGAGCTTGCATGTTCCAGGAGCTTGCCTGGTCCAGGAGCTTGCCTTGTCCAGGAGCGTGCTAGGTCCAGGAGCTTTCCTGGATGAGGCATGCCTACTCCAGGAGCTTACCTGGTCTAGGAGCTTGCCTTGTCCACGAGCTTGACTAGTCCCGGACTTGCCTGGTCCAGGAGCTTGCTTGGTTTACAAGCCTGCCTGGTCCAAGAGCTTGCCTAGTCCAGGAGCGTGCCTGGTCCAAGAGCTTGCGTGGTCTGGGAGCTTGCCAGGTCCAGGAGCTTGCCCGGTCCAGGAGCGTGCCTGGTCCACGAGCTTGCTTGGTCCAGGAGCTTGCCTGGTCCATGAGCTTGCCTGGTCCAGGAGCTTGCCTGGTCCAGGAGCTTGCCTGGTCTTGGAGCTTGCCTGGTCCAGGAGCTTGCCTGGTCCAATAGCTTGCTTGGTCCAGGAGCTTGTCTGGTCCAAGAGCTTGCCTTGTCCAGGAGCTTGCCTGGTCCACGAGCTTGCCTGGTCCTGGAGCTTGCCTGGTTCAAGAGCTTGCCTGGTCCAAGAGCTTGCCTGGTCCAAGAGCTTGCGTGGTTTAGGAGCTTGCCTCGTCCACAAGCTTGCAAGGTCCAGGGGCGTGCCTGGTCCACGAGCTTGCCTAGTCCAGGAGCTTTCCTGGTCCAGGACCTTGCGTGGTCTAGGAGCTTGCCTGGTCCAGGAGCGTGCCTGGTCCAAGAGCTTGCCTGATCCTGGAGCTTGCCTGGTCCAGAAGCTTGCGTGGTCCAGGATCTTGCTTGGTCCAGGAGCGTGCCTGGCCCACTGGTTTGACTGGTCCAGGAGCTTGCCTGGTCCAGGAGCTTGCCTTGTCTAGGAGCTTGCGTGGTCCAGGAGCGTGGCTTGTTCAGGAGCTTGCCAGGTCCACGAGCTTGCCTCGTCCAAGAGTGTGCCTGGTCCACGAGCGTGCCTGGTCCAAGAGCTTGCCTGGACCAAGAGCGTGCCTGGTCCACGAGCGTGCCTGGTCTAGGGGCTTCCCTGGTCCAGGAGCTTGTCTGGTCCAGGAGCTTGCCCGGTCCAGGCGCTTTCCTGGTCCAGTAGCTTGCCTTGTCTAGGAGCTTGCCTGGACCAGGAGCGTGCCTGGTCCAGGAGCTTGCCTGGTCCAGGAGCTTGCTTGGTCCAGAAGCCTGCCTCGTCCAACAGCTTGCGTGGTCCAGGAGCTTGCCTAGTCCACGAGCTTGCTTGGTCAAGAAGCGTGCCTGATCCAAGAGCTTGCCTAGTCCAGGAGCGTGCCTGGTCCACGACCATGCCTGGTCCACGAGCTTGCGTGGTCGAGGAGCTTGCCTGATCCAGGAGCTTGCCTGGTCCAAGAGCTTGCCTGGTCCACGAGCCTGCCTGGTCCAAGAGCTTGTCTGGTCCAGGAGCGTGTATGGTCCAAGAGCTTGCGTGGTCTAGGAGCTTGCGAGGTCCAGGATCTTGCCCAGTCCAGGAGCGTGCCTTGTTCACGAGCCTGCCTGGTCCCGGAGCTTGCCTGGTCCAGGAGCTTGCCTAGTCTAGGAGCTTGCCTGGTCCAGGAGCTTGCCTTGTCCAGGAGCTTGCCTGGTCCATGAGCTTGCCTGGTCTAGGAGCTTGCGTGGTCCAGGAGCTTGCCTGGTCTAGGAGCTTGCCTAGTCCAGGAGCTTGCCTGGTCCAGTAGCTTGCGTGGTCCAGGAGCGTGCCTGGTCCACGAGCTTGATGGTGTAGGAGCTTGCCTTGTCCAGGAGCTTGCCTGGTCCAAGAGCTTGCGTGGTCCGAGAGCTTGCGTGGTCCAGGAGCTTGCCTGGTCCAGGAGCTTCCCTGGTGTAGGAGCGTGCCTGGTCTAGGAGCTTGCCTGGTCCAGGATCTTGCCTGGTCCAGGAGCGTGCCTGGTCCACGAGTTTGCCTCGTCCAAGAGCTAGCCTGGTCCAGGAGCTTGCCTGGTCTAGGAGCTTGCTTGGTCCAGGAGAGTGCATGGTCTAGGAGCTTGCCTGGTCCAGGAGCTTGCCTGGTCCAGGAGCTTGCCTGGTCCAGGAGCGTGCCTCGTCCACGAGCCTGCCTGGACCAAGAGCTTGCCTAGTCCAAGAGCCTGCGTGGTCCACGAGCATGCCTGGTCCAGGAGCTTGCCTGGTCCAGGAGCGTGCCTGGTCCACGAGCCTGCCTGGCCCAGGAGCTTGCCTGGTCAAAGAGCTTGCCTGGTCCAAAAGCTTGCCTGGTCCAGGAGCTTGCCTGGTCCAGGAGCTTGCATGTTCCAGGAGCTTGCCTGGTCCAGGAGCTTGCCTGGTCAAGGAGCTTGCCTTGTCAAGGAGCGTGCCTGGTCGAGGAGTGTGCCTGGTCCAGGAGCTTGCTTGGTCCACAAGCATGCCTGATCCAAGAGCTTGCCTCGACAAGGAGCTTGCCTTGTCCAAGAGTTTGCCTCGTCCAGGAGCTTGCCTAGTCCCAGAGCTTGCCTCGTCCAGGAGCTTGCTTGTTCCAGAAGCCTGCCTGGTCCAAGAGCTTGCCTTGTCCAGGAGCGTGCCTGGTCCAAGAGCTTGCGTGGTCCGGGAGCTTACCAGGTCCAGGAGCTTGCCGAGTCGAGGAGCGTGCCTGGTCCATGAGCCTGCTTGGTCCAGGACCTTGCCTGGTCCACGAGCTTGCCTGGTCCAGGAGCTTGCCTAGTCCAGGAGCTTGCCTGGTCCAAGAGCTTGCCTAGTCCAGGAGCTTGCCTGGTCCAAGAGCTTGTCTGGTCCAGGAGCTTGCCTGGTCCAGGAGCTTGCCTGGTCCAGGAGCGTGCCTGGTCCACGAGCTTGCATGGTCCTGGAGCTTGCCTAGTTCACGAGCTTGCCTAGTCCAAGAGCTTGCCTGGTCCAAGAGCTTGCGTGGTTTAGGAGCTTGCCTGGTCCAGAAGCTTCCAAGGTCCAGGAGCGTGCCAAGTCCACAAGCTTGCCTGGTCCAGGACCTTGCCTGGTGTAGGAGCTTGCCTGGTCCTGGACCTTGCCTTGTCGAAGAGCTTGCCTGATCCTGGAGCTTGCCGGGTCCAAGCTTGCCTGGTCCAGGATCTTGCCTGGTCCAGGAGCGTGCCTGGTCCAAGAGTTTGCGTGGTCCAGGAGCTTGCCTGGTCCAGAAGCTTGCCTGGTCTAGGAGCCTGCGTGGTCCAAGAGCGTGCCTTGTTCAGGAGCTTGCGTGGTCCAAGAGCTTGCCTGGTCCAAGAGTGTGCTTGGTCCACGAGCCTGCCTGGTCCAAGAGCTTGCCTGGACCAAGAGTGTGCCTGGTCCACGAGCGTGCCTGGTCGAGGAGCTTGCCTTGTCCACGAGCTTGCCTGGTCTAGGGGCTTGCCCGGTCCAGGAGCTTTCCTGGTCCATTAGCTTGCCAGGTCTAGGAGCTTGCCTGGTCCAGGAGCGTGCCTGGTCCAGGAGCTTGCCTGATCCAGGAGCTTGCTTGGTCCAGAAGCCTGCCTGGTCCAAGAGCTTGCCTGGTCGAGGAGCGTGCCTGGAACAAGAGCTTGCGTGGTCAAGGAGCTTGCCTGGTCCAGGAGCTTGCTTGGTCCAGAAGCGTGCCTGATCCAAGAGCTTGCCTAGTCCAGGAGCGTGCCTGGTCCACGAGCGTGCCTGGTCCAGGAGCTTGCGTGGTGGAGGAGCTTGCCTGGTCCAAGAGCTTGCCTGGTCCACGAGCCTGCCTGGTCCAAGAGCTTGTCTGGTCCAGGAGCGTGCATGGTCCAAGAGCTTGCATGGTCCAGGAGCTTGCCAGGTCCAGGATCTTGCCCGGTCCAGGAGCGTACCTGGTCCACGAGCCCGCCTGGTCCAAGAGCTTGCCTAGTCCAGGAGCTTGCCTAGTCTAGGAGCTTGCATGGTCCAGGAGCTTGCCTGATCCAGGAGCTTGCTTGGTCCCTGAGCTTGCCTGGTCTAGAAGCTTGCCTGGTCCAGGAGCTTGCCTGGTCTAGGACCTTGCCTGTTCCAGGAGCTTGCCTGGTCCAGGAGCTTGCCTAGTCCAGGAGCAGGCCTGGTCCACGAGCTTGCCTTGTGTAGGAGCTGGCCTTGTCCAGGAGCTTGCCTGGTCCAAGAGCTTGCCTGGTCCAGGAGCGTGCCTGGTCTAGGAGCTTGCCAGGTCCAGGATCTTGCCTGGTCCAGGAGCGTGCCTGGTCCACGAGTTTGCCTGGTCCATGAGCTAGCCTGGTCCAGGAGCTTGCCTGGTCTAGGAGCTTGCCTAGTCCAGAATCGTGCCTGGTCCAGGAGCTTGCCTGGTCCAGGAGCTTGCCTGGTCCAGGAGCTTGCCTAATCAAGGAGCGTGCCTGGTCCACGAGCCTACCTGGACCAAGAGCTTGCCTAGTCCAAGAGCGTGCGTGGTGCACGAGCGTGCATGGTCCAGGAGCTTGCCCGGTCCAGGAGCTTGCCTGGTCCACGAGCTTGCCTGATCTAGGAGCGTGCTTGGTCCAGGATCTCGCCTGGTCCAGGAGCGTGCCTCGTCCACGAGTTTGCCTGGTCCAGGAGCTTGCCTGGTCCAGGAGCTTGCGTGGTCTAGGAGCTTGCCTGGTCCAGGAGCGTGCTTGGTCCAGGAGCTTGCCTGGTCCAGGAGCTTCCTGGTCCAAGATCTTGCCTGGTCCAGGAGCGTGCCTGGTCCATGAGCCTGCTAGGTCCACGAGCGTGCCTGGTATGGGAGCTTGCCTTGTCCAGGAGCTTGCCTGGTTCAGGAGCTTGCCTGGTCCAAGAGCTTGCCTGGTCCAAGAGCTTTCCTGGTCCAGGAACTTGCCTGGTCTAGGAGCTTGCCTGGTCCAGGAGCATGCGTGGTCCAAGAGACTGCCTGGTCCAGGAGCTTGCTTGGTCCAGAAGCCTGCCAAGTCCAAGAGCTTGCCTGGTCGAGGAGCGTTGCTGGTCCAAGAGCTTGCGTGGTCCAAGAGCTTGCCTGGTCCAGGAGCTTACTTGGTCCAGAAGCGTGCGTGATCCAAGAGCTTGCGTGGTCCAGAAGCGTGCTTGGTCCACGAGCGTGCCTGGTCCAGGAGCTTGAGTGGTCGAGGAGCTTGCCTGATCCAGGAGCTTGCCTTGTCCAAGAGCTTGCCTGGTCAAGGAGCTTGCCTGGTCCAGGAGCTTGCCTGGTCCAGGAGCTTGCCTTGTCCATGAGCTTGCCTGGTCTAGGAGCTTGCCTGGTCCAGGAGCTTGCCTGGTCTAGGAGCTTGCCTGGTCCAGGAGCTTGCCTAGTCCAGGAGCTTGCCTGGTCCAGGAGCGTGCCTGGTCCACGAGCTTGCCTGGTCTAGGAGCTTGCCTTGTCCGGGAGCTTGCCTGGTCCAAGAGCTTGCCTGGTCCAAGAGCTTGCGTGGTCCAGGAGCTTGCCTGGTCCAGGAGCTTGCTAGGTCCAGGAGCGTGCCTGGTCTAGGAGGTTGCCTGGTCCAGGATCTTGCCTGGTCCAAGAGCGAGCCTGGTCCACGAGTTTGCTTGGTCCAGAAGCTTGCCTAGTCCTGGAGCTTTCCTACTCTAGGAGCTTGCGTGGTCCAGGAGCGTGCCTAGTCCAAGAGCCTGCCTGGTCCAGGAGCTTGCCTGGTCCAAGAGCTTGCCTGGTCCACGAGCCTTCCTGGTTCAGGAGCTTGCCTGGTCCAGGAGCTTGCCTGGTCTAGGAGCATGCCTAGTCCAAAATCTTGCCTGGTCCAGGAGCGTGCCTGGTCCACGAGTTTGCCTGGTCCAGGAGCTTGCCTTTTCCATGAGCTTGCCTGGTCTAGGAGCTTGCCTGGTCCAGGAGCTTGCTTGGTCTAGGAGCTTGCCTGGTCCAGGAGCTTGCCTAGTCCAAGAGCTTGCCTGGTCCAGGAGCGTGCGTGGTCAACGAGCTTGCCTGGTCTAGGAGCTTGCCTCGTCCAGGAGCTTGCCTTATCCAAGAGCTTGCCTGGTCCAAGAGCTTGCTTGGTCCAGGAGCTTGTCTGGTCCAAGAGCTTGCCTGGTCCAGGAGAGTGCCTGGTCTTGGAGCTTGCCTGGTCCAGGATCTTGCCTGGTCCAGGAGCGTGCCTGGTCCACGAGTTTGCCTGGTCCAGAAGCTTGCCTGGTTCAGGAGCTTGCCTGGTCCAGAAGCGTGCCTGGTCCAAGAGCTTGCCTGGTCCAGGAGCTTGCCTGGTCCATGAGCTTGCCTGGTCCACGAGCCAGCCTGGTCCACGAGCCTGCCTGGTCCACGAGCTTGCCTGGTCCAGGAGCTTGCCTGGTCTAGGAGCTTGCCTGGTCCAAAATCTTGCCCGGTCCAAGAGCGTGCCTGGTCCACGAGTTTGCCTGGTCCAGGAGCTTGCCTTGTCCATGAGCTTGCCTGGTCTAGGAGCTTGCCTGGTCCAGGAGCTTGCCTGGTCTAGGAGCTTGCCTGGTCCATGACCTTGCCTAGTCCAGGAGCTTGCCTGGTCCAGGAGCGTGCCTAGTCCACGAGCTTGCCTGGTCTAGGAGCTTGCCTTGTCCAAGAGCTTGCCTGGTCCAAGAGCTTGCCTGGTCCAAGAGCTTGCGTGGTCCGGGAGCTTGCCTAGTCCGGGAGCTTGCCTGGTCCAGGAGCGCGCCTGGTCTTGGAGCTTGCCTGGTCCAGGATCTTGCCTGGTCCAGGAGCGTGCCTGGTCCACGAGTTTGCCTGGTCCAGAAGCTTGCCTGGTCCAGGAGCTTGCCTGGTCTAGGAGCTTGCCCCGTCCAGGAGCGTGCCTGGTCCAAGAGCTTGCCTGGTCCAGGAGCTTGTCTGGTCCAGGAGCTTGCCTGGTCCAGGAGTGTGCCTGGTCCACGAGCCTGCCTCGTCCTGGAGCTTGCATGGTCCTAGAGCTTGCCTGGTCTAGGAGCATGCCTGGTCCTGGAGCTTGCCTGGTCTAGGAGCGTGCCTAGTCCACGAGTTTGCCTGGTCCAGGAGCTTGCCAGGTCCAGCAGCTTGCCTGGTCTAGGAGCTTGCCTGGTCCAGGAGCGTGCCTGGTCCAGGAGCTTGCCTGGTCCAGGAGCTTGCCTTGTCCAGGAGCTTGCCTGGTCCGGGAGCGTGCCTGGTCCACGAGCCTGCGTGGTCCAAGAGCTTGCATGGTCTAAGAGCGTGCCTAGTCCACAAGTTTGCCTGGTCCAGGAGCTTGCCAGGTCCAGCAGCTTGCCTGGTCTAGGAGCTTGCCTGGTCCAGGAGCGTGCCTGGTCCAAGTGCTTGCCTGGTCCAGGAGCTTGCCTTGTCCAGGAGCTTGCCTGGTCCGAGAGCGTGCTTGGTCCACGAGCTTGCCTGGTCCACCAGCTTGCATGTTCCAGAAGCTTGCCTGGTCCAGGAGCTTGCCTGGTCCAAGAGCTTGCCTGGTCGAGGAGCGTGCCTGCTCCAAGAGCTTGCCTGGTCTAGAAGCTTGCCTGTTCTAGCAGCTTGCCTGGTCCAGGAGCTTTCCAGGTCCAAGAGGTTAGCTGGTTCAGGAGCATGCCTGGTCCAGGAGCTTTCCTGGTCTAGGAGCTTGCTTGGTCTAGAGCTTGCCTGGTCCAAGAGCTTGCCTTGTCCAAGAGCTCGCCTGGTCCACGAGATTTCCTGGTCCAAGAGCTTGCCTGGTCCAGGAGCTTGCCTGGTCTAGGAGCGTGCCTGGTCCAGGAGCTTGCCTTGTCCAGGAGCTTGCCTTGTCCAGGAGCTTGCCTGGTCCAGGAGCGTGCCTGGTCCACGAGCCTGCCTGGTCAAAGAGCTTGCGTGGTCCAAGAGCATGCCTGGTCCACGAGCGTGCCTGGCCCAGGAGCTTGCCTGGTCCAGGAGCTTGCCTGGTCCAGGAGCTTGCCTGGTCGAGGAGCTTGCCTGGTCCAGGAGCTTGAGTGGTCGAGGAGCTTGCCTGATCCAGAAGCTTGCCTTGTCCAAGAGCTTGCCTGGTCTAGGAGCGTGCTTGGTCCAAGAGCTTTTGTGGTCCAGGAGCTTGCCACGTCCAGGAGCTTGCCCGGTCCAGGAGCGTGCCTGGTCCACGAGCCTGCCTGGTCCCGGAGCTTGCCTGGTCAAGGAGCTTGCCTGGTCCAGGAGCTTGCCTGGTCCAGGAGCTTGCTTGGTCCAGGAGCTTGCATGTTCCAGGAGCTTGCCTGGTCTAGGAGCATGCCTGGTCCAGGAGCTTGCCTTGTCAAGGAGCGTGCCTGGTCCACGATTGTGCTTGGTCCAGGTGCTTGGTTGGTCCACAAGCTTGCCTGGTCCAAGAGCTTGCCTGGACAAGGAGCTTGCCTTGTCCAAGAGTTTGCCTGGTCCAGGAGCTTGCCTAGGCCAGGAGCGTACCTGGTCCAGGAGCTTGCCTTGTCCAGGAGCTTGACTAGTCCCGTAGCTTGCCAGGTCCTGGAGCTTGCTTGGTCCAGAAGCATGCCTGGTCCAAGAGCTTGCCTTGTCCAGGAGCGTGCCTGGTCCAAGAGCTTGCGTGGTCCGGGAGCTTGCCAGGTCCAGGAGCTTGCCCGGTCCACGAGCGTGCCTGGTCCACGAGCCTGCTTGGTCTAGGACCTTGCCTGGTCCATGAGCTTGCCTGGTCCATGAGCTTGCCTGGTTCAGGAGCTTCCCTGGTCCAGGAGCTTGCTTGGTCCAAGAGCTTGCCTGGTCCAAAAGCTTGCCTGGTCCAGGAGCTTGCCTGGTCCAGGAGCGTGCCTGGTCCACGAGCTTGCCTGGTCCTGGAGCTTGCCTGGTTCAGGAGCTTGCCTGGTCCAAGAGCTTGCCTGGTCCAAGAGCTTGCGTGGTTTAGGAGCTTGCCTGGTCCAGAATCTTGCAAGGTCCAGGAGCGTGCCTGGTCCACGAGCTTGCCTAGTCAAGGAGCTTGCCTGGTCCAGGACCTTGCCTGGTCTAGGAGCTTGCCTGGTCCAGGAGCGTGCCTGGTCCAGGAGCTTGCCTGATCCTGGAGCTTGCCTGGTCCAGAAGCTTGCCTGGTCCACGAGTTTGCCTGGTATAGGAGCTTGCCTGCTCGAGGAGCTTGCTTGGTCTAGGAGCTTGCGTGGTCCAGGTGCGTGCCTTGTTCAGGAGTTTGCCTGGTCCAGGAGCTTGCCTGGTCCAAGAGAGTGCTTGGTCCACGAGCCTGCCTGGTCGAAGAGCTTGCGTGGACCAAGAGCGTGCCTGGTCCACGAGCGTGCCTGGTCCAGGAGCTTGCCTTGTCCAGGAGCTTGCCTGGTCCAGGAGCTTGCCTGGTCCAGGAGCTTGCCCGGTCCAGGAGCTTTCCTGGTCCAGTAGCTTGACTGGTCTAGGAGCTTGCGTGGTCCAGGAGCGTCCCTGGTCCAAGACCTTGCCTAGTCCAGGAGCTTGCTTGGTCCATGCCTGATCAAAGAGCTTGCCTAGTCCAGGAGCGTGCCTGGTCCACGAGCGTGCCTGGTCTAGGAGCTTGCGTGGTCGAGGAGCTTGCCTGATCCAAGAGCTTACCTGGTCCAAGAGCTTGCCTGGTCCACGAGCCTGCCTGGTCCAAGAGCTTGTCTGGTCCAGGAGCGTGCATGGTCCCAGAGCTTGCGTGGTCTAGAAGCTTGCCAGGTCAAAATCTTGCCTGGTCCAGGAGCGTGCCTGGTCCACAAGCCTGCCTGGTTCAGGAGCTTGCCTGGTCCAGGAGCTTGCCTAGTCTAGGAGCTTGCCTGGTCCAGGAGCTTGCCTGATCCAGGAGCTTGCCTGGTCCATGAGCTTGCCTGGTCTAGGAGCTTGCCTGGTCCAGGAGCTTGCCTGGTCCAGGAGCTTGCCTGGTCCAGGAGCCTGCCAGGTCCACGAGCTTGCCTGGTGTAGGAGCTTGCCTCGTCCAAGAGCTTGCCTGGTCCGAGAGCTTGCATGGTCCAGGAGCTTGCCTGGTCCAAGAGCTTGCCTGGTCCAGGAGCGTGCCTGGTCTAGGAGCTTGCCTGGTCCAGGATCTTGCCTGGTCCAGGAGCGTGCTTGGTCCACGAGTTTGCCTGGTCCACGAGCTAGCCTGGTTCAGGAGCTTGCCTGGTCTAGGAGCTTGCCTGGTCCAGGAGCGTGCCTGGTCCAGGAGCTTGCCTTGTCCAGGAGCTTGCCTGGTCCAGGAGCTTGCCTGGTCAAGGAGCGTTCCTAGTCCACGAGCCTGCCTCAAACAAGAGCTCGCCTAGTCCAAGAGCGTGCGTGGTCCACGAGCGTGCCTGGTCCAGGAGCTTGCCTCGTCCAGGAGCTTGCCTCGTCCACGAGCTTGCCTGATCTAGGAGCGTGCTTGGTCCAGGATCTCGCCTGGTCCAGGAGCGTGCCTGGTCCACGAGTTTGCCTGGTCCAGGAGCTTGCCTGGTCCAGGAGCTTGCCTGGTCTAGGAGCTTGCGTGGACCAGGATCGTGCCTGGTCCAGGAGCTTGCCTGGTCCAGGAGCTTGCCTGGTCCAAGAGCGTGCCTGGTCCAGGAGATAGCTTGGTCCAGGAGCTTGCTTGGTCCAGAAGTCTGCCTGGTCCAAGAGCTTGCCTGGTCGAGGAGCGTGGCTGGTCAAAGACATTGCGTGGTCCAGGAGCTTGCCTGGTCCAGGAGCTTGCTTGGTCCAGAAGCGTGCCTGATCCAAGAGCTTGCGTGGTCCAGGAGCGTGCCTGGTCCACGAGCGTGCCTGGTCCAGGAGCTTTAGTGGTCGAGGAGCTTGCCTGATCCAGAAGCTTGCCTTGTCCAAGAGCTTGCGTGGTCCAGGAGCTTGCCAGGTCCAGGAGCTTGCAACGTCCAGGTGCATGCCTGGTCCACGAGCCTGCCTGGTCGAGGAGCTTGCCTGGTCAAGGAGCTTGCCTTGTCCAGGAGCTTGCCTCGTCCAGGAGCTTGCCTTGTCCATGAGCTTGCCTGGTCTAGAAGCTTGCCTGGTCCAGGAGCTTGCCTGGTCTAGGAGCTTGCCTGGTCCAGGAGCTTGCCTAGTCCTGGAGCTTGCCTGGTCCACGAGCGTGCCTGATCCACGAGCTTGCCTGGTCCAAGAGCTTGCCTGGTCCAAGAGCTTGCGTGGTCCAGGAGCTTGCCTGGTCCAGGAGCTTGCCTGGTCCAGGAGCGTGCCCGGTCTAGGAGCTTGCCTGGTCCAGGATCTTGCCTGGTCCAGGAGCGTGCCTGGTCCACGAGTTTGCTTGGTCAAGAAGCTTGCCTGGTCCTGGAGCTTGCCTGGTCTAGGAGCTTGCCTGGTCCAGGAGCGTGCCTAGTCCAAGAGCTTGCCTGGTCTAGGAGCTTGCCTGGTCCAGGAGCTTGCCTGGTCCACGAGCCTACCTGGTTCAGGAGCTTGCCTGGTCCAGGGGCTTGCCTGGTGTAGGAGCATGCCTGGTCCAAAATCTTGCGTGGTCCAGGAGCGTGCCTGGTCCAAAAGTTTGCCTGGTCCAGGAGCTTGCCTTGTCCATGAGCTTGCCTGGTCTAGGAGCTTGCCTAGTCTAGGAGCTTGCCTGGTCCAGGAGCTTGCCTAGTCCAAGAGCTTGCCTGGTCCAGGAGCGTGCGTGGTCCACGAGCTTGCCTGGTCTAGGAGCTTGCCTTGTCCAGGAGCTTGCCTGGTCCAAGAGCTTGCCTGGTCCAAGAGCTTGCGTGGTCCAGGAGCTTGCCTGGTCCAAGAGCTTGCCTGGTCCAGGAGCGTGCCTGGTCTAGGAGCTTGCCTGGTCCAGGATCTTGCCTGGTCCAGGAGCGTGACTGGTCCACGAGTTTGCCTGGTCCAGAAGCTTGCCTGGTTCAGGAGCTTGCCTGGTCTAGGAGCTTGCCTGGTCGAGGAGCGTGCATGGTCCAAGAGCTTGACTGGTCCAGGAGCTTGCCTGGTCCAGGAGCTTGCCTGGTCCAGGAGCTTGCCTGGTCCAGGAGCGTGCCTGGTCTAGGAGCTTGCCTGGTCCATGAGCTTGCCTCGTCCAGGAGCTTGCCTGGTCTAGGAGCATGCTAGGTCCAAAATCTTGCCTGGTCCAGGAGCTTGCCCGGTCCAGGAGCTTTCCTGGTCCAGTAGCTTGCCTGGTCTAGGAGCTTGCCTGGTCCAGGAGCGTGCCTGGTCCAGGACCTTGCCTAGTCGAGGAGCGTGCCTGGAACAAGAGATTGTGTGGTCCAGGAGCTTGCCTGGTCCAGGAGCTTGCTTGGTCCAGAAGCATGCCTGATCCAAGAGCTTGCCTAGTCCAGGAGCTTGCCTGGTCCACGAGCGTGCCTGGTCCAGGAGCTTGCGTGGTCGAGGAGCTTGCCTGATCCAGGAGCTTACTAGGTCCAAGAGCTTGCTTGGTCCACGAACCTACCTGGTCCAAGAGCTTGTCTGGTCCAGGAGCGTGCATGGTCCCAGAGCTTGCGTGGTCCAAGAGCTTGCCAGGTCCAAAATCTTGCCCGGTCCAGGAGCGTGCCTTGTCCACGAGCCTGCCTGGTTCAGGAGCTTGCCTAATCCAGGAGCTTGCCTAGTCTAGGAGCTTGCCTGGTCCAGGAGCTTGCCTGATCCAGGAGCTTGCCTGGTCCATGAGCTTGCCTGGTCTAGGAGCTTGCCTGGTCCAGGAGCTTGCCTGGTCTAGGAGCTTGCCTGGTCCAGGAGCTTGCCTGGTCCAGGAGCTTGCCTGGTCCAGGAGCGTGCCTGGTCCACGAGCTTGCCTGGTGTAGGAGCTTGCCTGGTCTAGGAGCGTGCATGGTCCAAGAGCTTGCCTGGTCCAGGAGCGTGCCTGGTCCACGAGCTTGCCTGGTCTAGGAGCTTGCCTGGTCCAAGAGCTTGCCTGGTCCAGGAGCTTGCCTGGTCCAGGAGCTTGCCTGGTCCAGGAGCTTTCCTGGTCTAGGAGCTTGCCTGGTCTAGGAGCTTGCCTGGTCCAGGAGCGTGCTTGGTCCAAGAGATTGCTTGGTCCAGGAGCTTGCTTGGTCCAGAAGTCTGCCTGGTCCAAGAGCTTGCCTGGTCGAGGAGCGTGGCTGGTCTAAGAGCTTGCGTGGTCCAGGAGCTTGCCTTGTCCAGGAGCTTGCTTGGTCCAGAAGCATGTCTGATCCAAGAGCTTGCGTGGTCGAGGAGCGTGCCTGGTCCACGAGCATGCCTTGTCAAGGAGCTTGAGCGGTCGAGGAGCTTGCCTGATCCAGGAGCTTGCCTTGTCCAAGAGCTTGCCTGGTCTAGGAGCGTGCCTGGTCCAAGAGCTTGCATGGTTAAGGAGCTTGCCAGGTCTAGGAGCTTGCAAGGTCGAGGTGCGTGCCTGGTCCACGAGCCTGCCTGGTCCAGGAGCTTGCCTGGTCAAGGAGCTTGCGTGGTCCAGGAGCTTGCCTTGTCCAGGAGCTTGCCTTGTCCATGAGCTTGCCTGGTCTAGGAGCTTGCCTGGTCCAGGAGCTTGCCTGGTCTAGGAGCTTGCCTGGTCCAGGAGCTTGCCTAGTCCTGGAGCTTGCCTGGTCCAGGAGCGTGCTTGGTCCCCGACCTTGCCTGGTCCAGGAGCTTGCCTGGTCCAAGAGCTTGCCTGGTCCAAGAGCTTGCGTGGTCCAGGAGCTTTCCTGGTCCAGGAGCTTGCCTGGTCCAGGAGCGTGCCTGGTCTAGGAGCTTGCCTGGTCCAGGATCTTGCCTGGTCCAGGAGCGTGCCTGGTCCACGAGTTTGCTTGGTCCAGAAGCGTGCCTGGTCCACGAGTTTGCTTGGTCCAGAAGCTTGCCTGGTCTAGGATCTTGCCTGGTCCAGGATCGTGCCTAGTCCAAGAGCTTGCGTGGTCCAGGAGCTTGCCTGGTCCAGGACCTTGCTTGGTCCACGAGCCTACCTGGTCTAGGAGCTTGCCTGGTCGAGGAGCTTGCCTAGTCCAAGAGCTTGCCTGGTCCAGGAGCATGCCTGCTCCAAGAGCTTGCCTGGTCTAGAAGCTTGCCTGTTCTAGCAGCTTGCCTGGTCCAGGAGCTTTCCAGGTCCAAGAGGTTAGCTGGTCCAGGAGCATGCCTGGTCCAGGAGCTTTCCTGGTCTAGGAGCTTGCTTGGTCTAGAGCTTGCCTGGTCCAAGAGCTTGCCTTGTCCAAGAGCTCGCCTAGTCCAGGAGCTTGCCTGGTCCAGGAGCTTGCCTGGTCCAAGAGCTTGCCTGGTCCACGAGATTTCCTGGTCCAAGAGCTTGCCTGGTCCAGGAGCGTGCCTGGTGTAGGAGCTTGCCTTGTCCAGGAGCTTGCCTTGTCCAGGAGCTTGCCTGGTCCAGGAGCGTGCCTGGTCCACGAGCCTGCCTGGTCGAAGAGCTTGCCTGGTCCAAGAGCGTGCCTGGTCCACGAGCGTGCCTGGCCCAGGAGCTTGCCTGGTCCAGGAGCTTGCCTGGTCCAGGAGCTTGCCTGGTCGAGGAGCTTGCCTGGTCCAGGAGCTTGAGTGGTCGAGGAGCTTGCCTGATCCAGGAGCTTGCCTTGTCCAAGAGCTTGCCTGGTCTAGGAGCGTGCTTGGTCCAAGAGCTTGTGTGGTCCAGGAGCTTGCCACGTCCACGAGCTTGCCCGGTCCAGGAGCGTGCCTGGTCCACGAGCCTCCCTGGTCCCGGAGCTTGCCTGGTCAAGGAGCTTGCCTGGTCGAGGAGCTTGCCTGGTCCAGGAGCTTGCTTGGTCCAGGAGCTTGCATGTTCCAGGAGCTTGCCTAGTCTAGGAGCTTGCCTGGTCCAGGAGCTTGCCTTGTCAAGGAGTGTGCCTGGTCCACGAGTGTGCTTGGTCCAGGAGCTTGCTTGGTCCACAAGCTTGCCTTGTCCAAGAGCTTGCCTGGACAAGGAGCTTGCCTTGTCCAAGAGTTTGCCTGGTCCAGGAGCTTGCCTAGTCCAGGAGCTTACCTGGTCCAGTAGCTTGCCTTGTCCAGTAGCTTGACTAGTCCCGAAGCTTGCCAGGTACAGGAGCTTGCTTGGTCCAGAAGCGTGCCTGGTCCAAGAGCTTGCCTTGTCCAGGAGCGTGCCTGGTCCAAGAGCTTTCGTGGTCCGGGAGCTTGCCAGGTCCAAAAGCGTGCCCGGTCCAGGAGCGTGCCTGGTCCACGAGCCTGCTTGGTCTAGGACCTTGCCTGGTCCATGAGCTTGCCTGGTCCATGAGCTTGCCTGGTTCAGGAGCTTCCCTGGTCCAGGAGCTTGCCTGGTCCAAGAGCTTGCCTGGTCCAGGAGCTTGCCTGGTCCAAGAGCTTGCCTGGTCCAGGAGCGTGCCTGGTCCACGAGCTTGCCTGGTCCTGGAGCTTGCCTGGTTCAGGAGCTTGCCTGGTCCAAGAGCTTGCCTGGTCCAAGAGCTTGCGTGGTTTAGGAGCTTGCCTGGTCCATAATCTTGCAAGGTCCCGGAGCGTGCCTGGTCCACGAGCTTGCCTAGTCCAGGAGCTTGCCTGGTCCAGGACCTTGCCTGGTCTAGGAGCTTGCCTGGTCCGGGAGCGTGCCTGGTCCAGGAGCTTGCCTGATCCTGGAGCTTGCTTGGTCCAGAAGCTTGCCTGGTCCACGAGTTTGCCTGGTATAGGAGCTTGCCTGCTCGAGGAGCTTGCCTGGTCTAGGAGCTTGCGTGGTCCAAGAGCGTGCCTTGTTCAGGAGCTTGCCTGGTCCAGGAGCTTGCCTGGTCCAAGAGAGTGCTTGGTCCACGAGCCTGCCTGGTCCAAGATCTTGCCTGGACCAAGAGCGTGCCTGGTCCACGAGCATGCCTGGTCCAGGAGCTTGCCTTGTCCAGGAGCTTGCCTGGTCCAGGAGCTTGCCTGGTCCAGGAGCTTGCCTTGTCCAGGAGCTTGCCTTGTCCAGGAGCTTGCCTTGTCCAGGAGCTTGCCTTGTCCAGGAGCTTGCCTTGTCCAGGAGCTTGCCCGGTCCAAGAGCTTTCCTGGTCCAGTAGCTTGACTGGTCTAGGAGCTTGCCTGGTCCAGGAGCGTGCCTGGTCCAAGACCTTGCCTAGTCCAGGAGCTTGCTTGGTCCATGCCTGATCGAAGAGCCTGCCTAGTCCACGAGCGTGCCTTGTCCACGAGCGTGCCTGGTCCAGGAGCTTGCGTGGTCGAGGAGCTTTCCTGGTCCACGAGCCTCCCTGGTCCAAGAGCTTGTCTGGTCCAGGAGCGTGCATGGTCCCAGAGCTTGCGTGGTCCAGGAGCTTGCCAGGTCCAAAATCTTGCCCGGTCCAGGAGCGTGCCTGGTCCACAAGCCTGCCTAGTTCAGGAGCTTGCCTGGTCCAGGAGCTTGCCTAGTCTAGGAGCTTGCCTGGTCCAGGAGCTTGCCTGATCCAGGAGCTTGCCTGGTCCATGAGCTTGCCTGGTATAGGAGCTTGCCTGGTCCAGGAGCTTGCCTGGTCCAGGAGCTTGCCTGGTCCTGGAGCGTGCCTGGTCCACGAGCTTGCCTGGTGTAGGAGCTTGCCTGGTCCAAGAGCTTGCCTGGTCCGAGAGCTTGCATGGTCCAGGAGCTTGCCTGGTCCAAGAGCTTGCCTAGTCCAGAGCGTGCCTGGTCTAGGAGCTTGCCTGGTCCAGGATCTTGCCTGGTCCAGGAGCGTGCTTGGTCCACGAGTTTGCCTGGTCCACGAGCTAGCCTGGTCCAGGAGCTTGACTGGTCTAGGAGCTTGCCTGGTCCAGGAGCGTGCCTGGTCCAGGAGCTTGCCTTGTCCAGGAGCTTTCCTGGTCCAGGAGCTTGCGTGGTCAAGGAGCGTGCCTGGTCCACGAGCCTGCCTCGAACAAGAGCTTGCCTAGTCCAAGAGCGTGCCTTGTCCACGAGCGTGCTTGGTCCAGGAGCTTGCCTGGTCCAGGAGCTTGCCTGGTCCACGAGCTTGCCCGATCTAGGAGCGAGCTTGGTCCAGGATCTCGCCTGGTCCAGGAGCGTGCCTTGTCCACGAGTTTGCCTGGTCCAGGAGCTTGCCTGGTCCAGGAGCTTGCCTGGTCTAGGAGCTTGCCTGGACCAGGAGCGTGCCTGGTCCAGGAGCTTGCCTGGTCCAGGAGCTTGCCTGGTCCAGGAGCGTGCCTGGTCTTGGAGATTGCTTGGTCCAGGAGCTTGCTTGGTCCAGAAGTCTGCCTGGTCCAAGAGCTTGCCTGGTCGAGGAGCGTGGCTGGTCAAAGACATTGCGTGGTCCAGGAGCTTGCCTGGTCCAGGAGCTTGCTTGGTCCAGAAGCGTGCCTGATCCAAGAGCTTGCGTGGTCGAGGAGCGTGCCTGGTCCACGAGCATGCCTGGTCAAGGAGCTTGAGCGGTCGAGGAGCTTGCCTGATCCAGGAGCTTGCCTTGTCCAAGAGCTTGCCTGGTCTAGGAGCGTGCCTGGTCCAAGAGCTTGCGTGGTTAAGGAGCTTGCCAGGTCTAGGAGCTTGCAAGGTCCAGGTGCGTGCCTGGTCCACGAGCCTGCCTGGTCCAGGAGCTTGCCTGGTCAAGGAGCTTGCCTGGTCCAGGAGCTTGCCTGGTCCAGGAGCTTGCCTTGTCCATGAGCTTGCCTGGTCTAGGAGCTTGCCTGGTCCAGGAGCTTGCCTGGTCTAGGAGCTTGCCTGGTCCAGGAGCTTGCCTAGTCCTGGAGCTTGCCTGGTCCAGGAGCGTGCTTGGTCCCCGACCTTGCCTGGTCCAGGAGCTTGCCTGGTCCAAGAGCTTGCCTGGTCCAAGAGCTTGCGTGGTCCAGCAGCTTTCCTGGTCCAGGAGCTTGCCTGGTCCAGGAGCGTGCCTGGTCTAGGAGCTTGCCTGGTCCAGGATCTTGCCTGGTCCAGGAGCGTGCCTGGTCCACGAGTTTGCTTGGTCCAGAAGCGTGCCTGGTCCACGAGTTTGCTTGGTCCAGAAGCTTGCCTGGTCTAGGATCTTGCCTGGTCCAGGATCGTGCCTAGTCCAAGAGCTTGCCTGGTCCAGGAGCTTGCCTGGTCCAGGAGCTTGCCTGGTCCACGAGCCTACCTGGTCTAGGAGCTTGCCTGGTCCAGGAGCTTGCCTAGTCCAAGAGCTTGCCTGGTCCAGGAGCGTGCCTGCTCCAAGAGCTTGCCTGGTCTAGAAGCTTGCCTGTTCTAGCAGCTTGCCTGGTCCAGGAGCTTTCCAGGTCCAAGAGGTTAGCTGGTCCAGGAGCATGCCTGGTCCAGGAGCTTTCCTGGTCTAGGAGCTTGCTTGGTCTAGAGCTTGCCTGGTCCTAGAGCTTGCCTTGTCTAAGAGCTCGCCTAGTCCAGGAGCTTGCCTGGTCCAGGAGCTTGCCTGGTCCAAGAGCTTGCCTGGTCCACGAGATTTCCTGGTCCAAGAGCTTTCCTGGTCCAGGAGCGTGCCTGGTGTAGGAGCTTGCCTTGTCCAGGAGCTTGCCTGGTCGAGGAGCTTGCCTGGTCCAGGAGCTTGAGTGGTCGAGGAGCCTGCCTGATCCAGGAGCTTGCCTTGTCCAAGAGCTTGCCTGGTCTAGGAGCGTGCTTGGTCCAAGAGCTTGTGTGGTCCAGGAGCTTGCCACGTCCAGGAGCTTGCCCGGTCCAGGAGCGTGCCTGGTCCACGAGCCTCCCTGGTCCCGGAGCTTGCCTGGTCAAGGAGCTTGCCTGGTCCAGGAGCTTGCCTGGTCTAGGAGCTTGCTTGGTCCAGGAGCTTGCATGTTCCAGGAGCTTGCCTGGTCTAGGAGCTTGCCTGGTCCAGGAGCTTGCCTTGTCAAGGAGCGTGCCTGGTCCACGAGTGTGCTTGGTCCAGGAGCTTGCTTGGTCCACAAGCTTGCCTGGTCCAAGAGCTTGCCTGGACAAGGAGCTTGCCTTGTCCAAGAGTTTGCCTGGTCCAGGAGCTTGCCTAGTCCAGGAGCTTACCTGGTCCAGTAGCTTGCCTTGTCCAGGAGCTTGACTAGTCCCGAAGCTTGCCAGGTCCAGGAGCTTGCTTGGTCCAGAAGCGTGCCTGGTCCAAGAGCTTGCCTTGTCCAGGAGCGTGCCTGGTCCAAGAGCTTTCGTGGTCCGGGAGCTTGCCAGGTCCAGGAGCGTGCCCGGTCCAGGAGCGTGCCTGGTCCACGAGCATGCTTGCTCTAGGACCTTGCCTGGTCCATGAGCTTGCCTGGTCCATGAGCTTGCCTGGTTCAGGAGCTTCCCTGGTCCAGGAGCTTGCCTGGTCCAGGAGCGTGCCTGGTCCACGAGCTTGCCTGGTCCTGGAGCTTGCCAGGTTCAGGAGCTTGCCTGGTCCAAGAGCTTGCCTAGTCCAAGAGCTTGCGTGGTTTAGGAGCTTGCCTGGTCCAGAATCTTGCAAGGTCCAGGAGCGTGCCTGGTCCACGAGCTTGCCTAGTCCAGGAGCTTGCCTGGTCCAGGACCTTGCCTGGTCTAGGAGCTTGCCTAGTCCGGGAGCGTGCCTGGTCCAGGAGCTTGCCTGATCCTGGAGCTTGCCTGGTCCAGAAGCTTGCCTGGTCCACGAGTTTGCCTGGTATAGGAGCTTGCCTGCTCGAGGAGCTTGCCTGGTCTAGGAGCTTGCGTGGTCCAAGAGCGTGCCTTGTTCAGGAGCTTGCCTGGTCCAGGAGCTTGCCTGGTCCAAGAGAGTGCTTGGTCCACGAGCCTTCCTGGTCCAAGAGCTTGCCTGGACCAAGTGCGTGCCTGGTCCACGAGCATGCCTGGTCCAGGAGCTTGCCTTGTCCAGGAGCTTGCCTGGTGATGGAAAGCGGGAGAATGGGGCAGGGTGATGGAAGGAGGGAGAATGGGGCGGGGTGATGGAAAGCGGGAGAATGGAGCGGGGTGATGGAAAGCGGGAGAATGGGGCTGGGTGATGGAAAGCGGGAGAATGGGGCGGGGTGATGGAAAGTGGGAGAATGGGGCGGGGTGATGGAAGGAGGGAGAATGGGGTGGGGTGATGGAAAGCGGGAGATTGGGGCAGGGTGATGGAAAGCGGGAGAATGGGGCGGGGTGATGGAAAGCGGGAAAATGGGGCGGGGTGATGGAAAGCGGGAGAATGGGGCGGGGTGATGGAAGGAGGGAGAATGAGGCGGGGTGATGGAAGGAGGGAGAATGGGGCGGGGTGATGGAAAGTGGGAGAATGGGTCGGGGTGATGGAAAGCGGGAGAATGGGGCGGAGTGATGGAAAGCGGGAGAATGGGGCGGGGTGATGGAAAGCGGGAGAACGGGGCGGGGTGATGGAAAGCGGGAGAATGGGGCAGGGTGATGGAAAGCGGGAGAATGGGGCGGGGTGATGGAAAGCGGGAGAATGGGGCGGGGTGATGGAAAGCGGGAGAATGGGGCGAGGTGATGGAAAGCGAGAGAATGGGGCGGGTGATGGAAAGGGGGAGAATGGGGCGGGGTGATGGAAGGAGGGAGAATGGGGAGGGGTGATGGAAAGCGGGGGAATGGGGCGGGATGATGGGAAGCGGAAGAATGGGGCGGGGTGGTGGAAAGCGGGAGAATGGGGCGGGGTGATGGAAAGCGGGAGAATGGGGCGGGGAGATGGAAAGCGGGAGAAAGGGGCGGGGTGATGGAAAGCGGGAGAATGGGGCGGGCTGATGGAAAGCAGGAGAATGGGGCGGGGTGATGGAAGGAGAGAGAAGGGGGCGGGGTGATGGAAAGTGGGAAAATGTGGCGGGGTGATGGAAAGCGGGAGAATGGGGTGGGGTTATGGGACGCAGGAGAATGGGGCGTGGTGATGGAAAGCGGGAGAATGGGGCGGGGTGATGGAATGAGGGAGAATGGGGCCGGGTGATAAAAAGAAGGGAGATTGGGGCGGGGTAATGGAAAGCGGGAGAATGGGGCGGGGTGATGGAAGGAGGGAGAATGGGGCGGGGTGATGGAAAGCGGGAGAATGGGGCGGGGTGATGGAAAGCGGGAGAATGGGGCGGGGTGATGGAAAGCAAGAGAATGGGGCGGGGTGATGGAAAGCGGGAGAATGGGGCGGGGAGATGGAAAGCGGGAGAAAGGGGAGGGGTGATGGAAAGCGGGAGAATGGGGCGGGCTGATGGAAAGCGGGAGAATGGGGCGGGGTGATGGAAGGAGGGAGAATGGGGCGGGGTGATGGAAGGAGAGGGAATGGGGCGGGGTGATGGAAAATGGGAGAATGTGGCGGGGTGATAGAAAGCAGGAGAATGGGGTGGGGTTATGGGAAGCGGGAGAATGAGGCGGGGTGATGGAAAGCAGGAGAATGGGGCGGGGTGATGGAAGGAGGGAGAATTGGGAGGGGTGATGGAAAGCGGGGGAATGGGGCGGGATGATGGGAAGCGGAAGAATGGGGCGGGGTGATGGAAGGAGGGAGAATGGGGCGGGATGATGGAAAGCGGGAGAATGGGGCGGGGTGATGGAAAGCGGGAGAATGGGGCGGGGTGATGGAAAGCGGGAGAATGGGGCGGGGTGATGGAAATCGGGAGAATGGGGCGGGGTGATGGAAAGTGGGAGAATGGGGCGGGGTGATGGAAGGAGGGAGAATGGGGCGGGGTGATAGAAAGCCGGAGAATGTGGCAGGGTGATGGAAAGCGGGAGAATGAGGTGTGGTTATGGGAAGCGGGAGAATGGGGCGGGGTGATGGAAAGCGGGAGAATGGGGTGGGGTGATGGAAGGAGGGAGAATGGGGCGGGGTGATGGAAGGAGGGAGAATGGGGCGGGGTGATGGAAAGCGGGAGAATGGGGCGGGGTGATGGAAGGTGGGAGAATGGGGCGGGGTGATGGAAGGAGGGAGAATGGGGTGGGGTGATGGAAAGCGGGAGAATGGGGCGGGGTGATGGAAAGCGGGAGAATAGGGCTGGGTGATGGAAAGTAGGAGAATGGGGCGGGGTGATGGAAAGCGGGAGAATGGGGCGGGGTGATGGAAGGAGGGAGAATGGGGCGGGGTGATGGAAAGCGGGAGATTGGGGCAGGGTGATGGAAAGCGGGAGAATGGGGCGGGGTGATGGAAAGCGGGAAAATGGGGCGGGGTGATGGAAAGCGGGAGAATGGGGCTGGGTGATGGAAAGCGGGAGAATGGGGCGAGGTGATGGAAAGCGGGAAAATGGGGCGGGGTGATGGAAGGAGGGAGAATGAGGCAGGGTGATGGAAGGAGGGAGAATGGGGCGGGGTGATGGAAAGTGGGAGAATAAGTCGAGGTGATGGAAAGCGGGAGAATGGGTCGGAGTGATGGAAAGCGGGAGAATGGGGCGGGGTGATGGAAAGCGGGAGAATGGGGCGGGGTGATGGAAAGCGGGAGAATGGGGCGGGTGATGGAAAGCGGGAGAATGGGGCGGGGTGATGGAAAGCGGGAGAATGGGGCGGGTGATGGAAAGCGGGTGAATGGGGCAGGGTGATGGAAAGCGGGAGAATGGGGCGGGGTGATGGAAAGCGGGAGAATGGGGCGGGGTGATGGAAAGCAGGAGAATGGGGCGAGGTGATGGAAAGCAAGAGAATGGGGCGGGTGATGGAAAGCGGAAGAATGGGGCGGGGTGATGGAAGGAGGGAGAATGGGGAGGGGTGATGGAAAGCGGTGGAATGGGGCGGGATGATGGGAAGCGGAAGAATGGGGCGGGGTGATGGAAAGCGGGAGAATGGGGCGGGGTGATGGAAAGCGGGAGAATGGGGCGGGGAGATGGAAAGCGGGAGAAAGGGGCGGTTGATGGAAAGCGGAAGAATGGGGCAGGGTGATGGAAGGAGGGAGAATGGGGAGGGGTGATGGAAAGCGGTGGAATGGGCCGGGATGATGGGAAGCGGAAGAATGGGGCGGGGTGATGGAAAGTGGGAGAATGGGGCGGGGTGATGGAAAGCGGGAGAATGGGGCGGGGTGATGGAAGGAAGGAGAATGGGGCGGGGTGATGGAAGGAGAGAGAAGGGGGCGGGGTGATGGGAAGCGGGAGAATGGGGCGAGGTTATGCGAAGCGGGAGAATGGGGCGGGGTGATGGAAAGCAGGAGAATGGGGCGGGGTGATGGAAAGCGGGAGAATGGGGAGGGGTGTTGGAAAGCGGGAGAATGGGGCGGGGTGATGAAAAGCGGGAGAATGGGGCGGGTTGATGGAGAGCGGGAGAATGGGGCGGGGTGATGGAAAGCGGGAGATGGGGCGGGTGATGGAAAGCGGGTGAATGGTGTGGGGTGATGGAAAGCGGGAGAATGGGGCGGGGTGATGAAAAGCAGAAGAATGGGGCGGGGTGATGGAAAGTGGGAGAATGGGGAGGGGTGATGGAAAGCGGGGGAATGGGGCGGGATGATGGAAAGGGGAAGATGGGGCTGGGGTTATGGGAAGCGGAGAATTGGGCGGGGTGATGGAAGGACTGAGAATGGGGCGGGGTGATGGAAAGAGGGAGAATGGGGCGGGGTGATGGAAAGCAGGAGAATGGGGCGGGGTGATTGAAAGCGGGAGAATTGGGCGGGGTGATGGAAAGCGTGAGAACGGGGCGGGGTGATGGAAAGCGGGAGAATGGGGCGGGGTGATGGAAAGCAGGGGAATGGGGCGGGGTGATGGAAAGCGGGAGAATTGGGCGGGGTGATGGAAAGAGGGAGAATGGGGCGGGTGATGGAAAGCGGGAGAATGGGGCAGGGTGATGGGAGGAGGGAGAATTGGGCAGGGTGATGGAAGGAGGGAGAATGGGGCGGGGTGATGGAAAGCGGGAGAATGGGGCGGGGTGATGGAAGGAGGGAGAATGGGGCGGGGTGATGGAAAGCGGGAGAATGGGGCGGGGTGATGGAAAGCGGGAGAATGGGGCGGGGTGATGGAAAGAGGCGAAAGAATGGGGCGGGGTGAAGGAAAGCGGGAGAATGGGGCGGGTGATCGAAAGAGGGAGAATGGGGCGGGGTGATTGAAAGCGGGAGAATGGGTCGGGTTGATGGAAAGCGGGAGAATGGGGCGGGGTGATGGAAAGTTGGAGAATGGGGCGGGGTGATGGAAAGCGGGAGAATGGGGCGGGGTGATGGAAAGCGGGAGAATGGGGCGGAGTGATGGAAAGCGGGAGAATGGGGCGGGGTGATGGAAAGAGGCGAGAGAATGGGGCGGGGTGATGGAAATCGGGAGAATGGGGCGGGGTGATGGAAAGAGGGAGAATGGGGCGGGGTGATAGAAAGAGGTAGAATGGGGCAGAGTGATGGAAAGCGAGAGAATGGGGCAGGGTGATGGAAACCGGGAGAATGGGGCGGGGTGATGGAAACAGGGAGAATGGGGCGGGGTGATGGAAAGCGGGAGAATGGGGCGGGGTGATGGAAAGCGGGAGAATGGGGCGGGGTGATGGAAAGCGGGAGAATGGGGCGGGGTGATGGAAAGAGGGAGAATGGGGCGGGGTGATGGAAAGAGGGAGAATGGGGCGGGGTGAGGGAAAGCAGGAGAATGGGGCGCGGTGATGGAATGCTGGAGAATGGGGCGGGGTGATGGAAAGTGGGAGAACGGGGCGGGGTGATGGGAAGCGGGAGAATGGGGGCGGGGTGATGGAAAGCGGGAGAATGGGGCGCGGTGATGGAAAGCGGGAGAATGGGGCGGGGTGATGGAAAGAGGCGGGAGAATGGGACGGGGTGATGGAAAGCAGGAGAATGGGGTGGGGAGATGGAAAGCGGGAGAATGGGGCGGGGTGATGGAAAGAGGGAGAATGGGGCGGGGTGATGGAAAGCGGGAGAATGGGGCGGGGTGATGGGAAGCAGGAGAATGGGGCGGGGTGATGGAAAGCGGGAGAATGGGGCGGGGTGATGCAAAGCGGGAGAATGGAGCGGGGTGATGGAAAGCGGGAGAATGGGGCGGGGTGATGGAAAGCGGGAGAATGGGGCGGGGTGATGGAAAGCGGGAGAATGGGGCGGGGTGATGGAAAGCGGGAAATAGGGCAGGGTGATGGAAAGAGGGAGAATAGGGAGGGGTGATGGAAAGAGGGAGAATAGGGCGGGGTGATGGAAAGCGGGAGAATGGAGCGGGGTGATGGAAAGAGGGAGAATGGGACGGGGTGATGGAAAGCGGGAGAATGGGGCGGGGTGATGAAAAGCGGGAGAATGGGGCGGGGTGATGGAAAGCGAGAGAATGGGGCGGGGTGATGGAATGAGGGAGAATGGGGCGGGGTGATGGAAAGCAGGAGAATGGGGCGGGGTGATGGAAAGCGGGAAAATGGGGCGGGGTGATGGAAAGCGGGAGAACGGGGCGGGGTGATGGAAAGCGAGAGAATGGGGCGGGATGATTGAAAGAGGGAGAATGGGGCGGGGTGATGGAAAGCGGGAGAATGGGGCGGGGTGATGGAAAGAGGGAGAATGGGGCGGGGTGATAGAAATCGGGAGAATGGGGTGGGATGATGGAAAGAGGGGAGGATGGGGTGGGGTGATGGAACGCAAAAGAATGGGGCGAGGTGATGGAAAGCGGGAGAATGGGACGGGGTGATGGAAAGCGGCAGAATTGGGTGGGGTGATGGATAGAGGGAGAATGGGGAAGGGTGATGGAAAGAGGGAGAATGGGGCGGGGTGATGGAAAGCTGGAGAATGGGGCGGGGTGATGGAAAGCGGGAGAATGGGGCGGGGTGATGGAAAGCGGGAGAATGGGGCGGGGTGATGGAAAGAGGCGAAAGAATGGGGCGGGGTGAAGGAAAGCGGGAGAATGGGGCGGGTGATCGAAAGAGGGAGAATGGGGCGGGGTGATGGAAAGCGGGAGAATGGGTCGGGTTGATGGAAAGCGGGAGAATGGGGCGGGGTGATGGAAAGTTGGAGAATGGGGCGGGGTGATGGAAAGCGGGAGAATGGGGCGGGGTGATGGAAAGCGGGAGAATGGGGCGGAGTGATGGAAAGCGGGAGAATGGGGCGGGGTGATGGAAAGAGGTGAGAGAATGGGGCGGGGTGATGGAAATCGAGAGAATGGGGCGGGGTGATGGAAAGAGGGAGAATGGGGCGGGGTGATAGAAAGAGGTAGAATGGGGCAGAGTGATGGAAAGCGAGAGAATGGGGCAGGGTGATGGAAACCGGGAGAATGGGGCGGGGTGATGGAAACCGGGAGATTGGGGCGGGGTGATGGAAAGCGGGAGAATGGGGCGAGGTGATGGAAAGCGGGAGAATGGGGCAGGGTGATGGAAAGAGGGAGAATGGGGCGGGGTGATGGAAAGAGGGAGAATGGGGCGGGGTGATGGAAAGCAGGAGAATGGGGCGCGGTGATGGAAAGCGGGAGAATGGGGCGGGGTGATGGAAAGTGGGAGAACGGGGCGGGGTGATGGGAAGCGGGAGAATGGGGGCGGGGTGATGGAAAGCGGGAGAATGGGGCGCGGTGATGGAAAGCGGGAGAATGGGGTGGGGTGATGGAAAGAGGCGGGAGAATGGGACGGGGTGATGGAAAGCAGGAGAATGGGGTGGGGAGATGGAAAGCGGGAGAATGGGGCGGGGTGATGGAAAGAGGGAGAATGGGGCGGGGTGATGGAAAGCGGGAGAATGGGGCGGGGTGATGGAAAGCAGGAGAATGGGGCGGGGTGATGGAAAGAGGGAGAATGGGGAGGGGTGATGGAAAGCGGGAGAATGGGGCGGGGTGATGGAAAGCGGGAGAATGGGGCGGGGTGATGCAAAGCGGGAGAATGGGGCGGGGTGATGGAAAGCGGGAGAATGGGGCGGGATGATGGAAAGCGGAAGAATGGGGCGGGGTGATGGAAAGCGGGAGAATGGGGCGAGGTGATGGAAAGAGGGAGAATGGGGCGGGATGATGGAAAGCGGAAGAATGGGGCGGGGTGATGGAAAGCGGGAGAATGGGGCAAGGTGATGGAAAGAGGGAGAATGGGGCGGGATGATGGAAAGCGGGAGAATGGGGCGGGGTGATGGAAAGCAGGAGAATGGAAAGGGGTGATGGAAAGCGGGAAAATGGGGCGGGGTGATAGAAAGCGGGAGAATGGGGCGGGGTGATGGAAAGAGGGAGAACGGGGCGGGGTGATGGAAAGCGGGAGAATGGGGCGGGGTGATGGAAAGAGGGAGAATGGGGAGGGGTGATGGAAAGAGGGAGAATTGGGCGGGGTAGTGGAAAGCGGGACAATGGAGCGGGGTGATGGAAAGCGGGAGAATTGTTGGTGCAACCTACGGTTTGCACTCGGCTTGTTGTCCGTGTGCGTGCATGCGTGTGTGCATGGAATGGTATGAGGGCATGGGATAATATATATTTCATGCTTACAATAGTGTGTGTATGATGGGTCATGATATTGAGTGTGTGTGTCAAGTCAATAGCGAGTTATCGCTAGTCGCGTGTAACGCGGTCATTTTGTGTGTCCCGCGCGGTGTCTATTTTGTCGTGCGCGGTTTCTTTTTTGTCGCTTGTCGAACGTTCGGCATGTCGCAGGTGTGTGCAGCAGACCCATCAAGAACTCAAGGATGAGTTTGTGATGAAGAACCCGAGCCCTGGTGTCAACATTCAAGTGTTCGCGAAGTCCGCGAAAAGGGTACACCTCAAGATATCAAGATTCGTTACATTACAACGTGTAGTGTAACATTTCAGTTGGTGTAGACCCTAGTGAAGGGTAGTTTCGAGATCCTTCGTGGTTGGGGACAGTGTGGCACTGTTCCACATCACTGTACCTCGGCTCTTGGGGTTTGTAAGAGCTGGGAGTCATTCCCAACTCGTAACTCTTGCTAACTCTTCCTAAGTTGCGTTCTAAGACTATGTTGCTGCCATAGTGCTGTTCGTTCAAACCGTCGCTGTGTCGTCAAATCTTGATGATATCGTGCGATCTAAATTGCTTATTGTAGGCGACGTTAGGGAGCTCCAGATCCAAGTTGAATGAAGTCATTTGGAGTTGTGAGCAGATCGCTATGAATGTTTAAAGCCGCTGTGCAGAAATCCGACTGTGCACTCTATCCTTAGTTTTAGGCACATTGAAGCCTACTATGACTATAACAAGTGGTATCAGAGCCCCTTGGAGCAGCTACGACTATGACTGGACCTGGAGAAAGGGGTGGCAGAGATGCTGGTGGCAATGGAGATGCCCAAGCACAAGGCCAAGCCCGTGATTCAGCCGTGGCGCCCGTGCAACCTACTCTTGGACCTTCTAGGGATGAACCAAGAGCGTTCGGGCTTGACAAGTTCAACGGCGACAACTTTGCTGAATGGTCCTTCAGAATGGAGAACGTGTTCGACCATTATGACCTGCTGGAGGTGATGGAAGGAACGGAGAAGCGTCCCGAGAACGACCCGGAGAAGAGCCTGTGGGTGCGGAAGAGCACACAAGGCTATCTTCTACTTGGGCAAGCGTCGGGGAGCAACCAGATCCGTCACATCAACCCTTTCCAGCATGAACCAGAGAAAGGACAAAAGGCATGGGCTGCTCTCAAGGGTGTACACGCTCCTGCAACAGCGGCGGTAGCTGTGGTGTTGGAACGGCAAATGGCGATGCCACGAATTCAGGAAGATGAACCCGTGGAAGACGGGGTGCAGAGATTCTTCGACTTGTTAACGCGGCTAGAGGGAGCTGATTTGAACTACAGTGAGCTCCAGAAGAAGACCAAGTTGCTGGCCTTACTCACCGAGTCGTGGTCCTTGCTCATCATCAATTTGAACCGTGACCTGCCCCGTCTCTCGCTTGAAGGCGTGAAGCGCGCGATCCTACAAGAGGACTTCCGCCGCCGTGAGTTGGCGAGTGCGGATGGCGCTGGGGCAGCTAGCGTCGGCCGTGGATATGGCCGAGGAAGAGGCAGAGGACGAGGGGGAGGAAGATCTGGTGGCGGCAACTTCAGTGGAGGCCGCGGGAACGGCAGTTACGGCAGCGACGACAAGAGCTACGGACGCGGTCGCGGTCGATTCGACGGCGAATGTCATTATTGCGGCAAGAGCGGACATATGTGGCGCGATTGCTTCAAACTCCCTGAAGGATGGACCCCTGCTCAAGGCCAAGAGGGTAAAGGAGCAGGAGGAGGGAGAGGAAGAGGCCGTGGAGGCCGTGGCGGTGCTGCAAATGTGAAGAGCGAAGATAACGACAAGGACCCGAGCGGCGATCGGTACCCGGGCCTATTCTACTTCGTGTCGACGCAAGTACCGGCTGGTCCAGAGAAGGATGAAGACCTTGAGGAGCCAGCAGCTGTAGGGAAGGTGACCCTACACCCCCTGGACTATTGGGTGATCGACAGTGGCGCTACCTATAGCATGACACCTCGCCCGGACTTGCTCACCGAACTTGAACCGTCATCGGTGAAGCATGTCACATCGGCTTTGGGGCAGCGAGCAGAGGTAAAAGGCATGGGGAAGGCCATGTTCAAGGGTGCTGATGGGAAGATGGTGGGCCTCAAGAACGTGCTTTGGGTGCCCAGCCTTGCTGCGAACCTGATTTCCGTGCGGCGGTTGGCAAAGGCCGGCATGGACACTAACTCGAAGGGAGCCAAGACCTACACCGCAAGGCTTGGCGATCGGATTCTTTGGGACCTTCATGAGGACAGAGATGTCTACAACGAGATGTGGCAGATCCCTGTGGTCCCAATGCCTAAGGAGAGGCAAGTGGCAGCAAGCGTCAGCACTAAAGGTGGAGCGGTTGGTAGCGGCGATTGCGCGGACGGTCGCGCTAAGGAGAAGGAGTCCAAGAAGTGCAATCTTGGAGGGACCAGCAAGTTTAGTGAGCCTAAAGAGAGTGGTGCAGCAACCAAGGAGCAGCAAAAGGGTGAGGAGAACCCCGAGGCAACAGCGGAGGAGGACTACGGAGAGAGTATGTGGGGCGCTATTGCGAGCGCGGCATTTTCGAATCCAACTTCGGCTATGGGGGAGTGTGATTGGCTCACCTTGCATCGGCGCATGGGGCATGTGGCCCTGCCCATCTTGCAGCAGCTAGTGAAGAATGAGATGGTTGCTGGCATACGTGTGAAGGGGGAGCCCGATGAGGTACTTGGCTGCCCGACGTGCATGCAAGCCAAGTTCACCCGTTTCCCATTCTCTAGTTCGGAGGCAACGGCTAAGGCACCACTTGATGAGGTGGTGATGGACGTGGTGGGCCCCCTGAAGCTTGGAGCTGCTGGAGCTGAGTACTTCCTCACTATTGTGGACGTCTACACCCGTATGACTTGGGTGTACGTGCTGGCCAAGAAGAGCGACGTGGCTGAAACGTTGAAGGCGGATTGGTTCCCGATGGTGGAGCGGCAACAAGACCGTCTAGTCAAGTCAATCCGCACCGATCGAGGGGGAGAGTTCCTGAGCAAGGAGTTTGGGTTGTGGCTGAAGAAGAATGGTATTCATCACTCCCTCACCATGCCATACTCCCCTGCAATGAACGGCATCGCTGAGCGAGCGAACCGCAGAATCACGGAGGCTGCACGCGGGTTGCTCATTGAAGCCAGGCTACCCGACTATTTCTGGCCTGATGCGGTGCGGAGCGCATGTGTGGCCAAGAACAGAGCCTTGAATCATGTGGGAGCAGACAAATGGGTGCCCTATGTGGAGTGGCTAGGAAGGAAGCCAAAGGTGGATATGCTTCGGGTGTTCGGGTGCATGTGCATGGCGCTTGTGCCTAAGCATCTTCGGCACAACAAGCTTGGTGCCAAGGCGGTGTGGGCCGTGCACTTGGGCATGGCTCAAAACAGCAAGGGATGGCTTCTTTGGGACCCATTCACCAAGAAGTTCTTGGTGAGCAGGGACTGCAAGTTCATGGAGAACTTCATGTACAAGGATTGGAAGGCGGAGAATGAGGCGAAGATAGGCGTGCGGTTTGGGGAGGTGAAGAGTTCCGGTTTGGAGCATGTGGAGCTGCCTTTGGAGCTGAGCAGCGGCAGCACAACCACGAGGCAATCCTCCCTTGTGAATGGGGGAGAGGAGGCCACTGATGCAGAGGAAGAAGAGGAGGAGGTGCAGCAAGTGAGCGAACGTGCACCGTCACTCCCTTCCCGTACCACGAGTGCTCCACGGAATCGAGCCACACCGCAGCAACGCCAAGGCCTTCAAGTCCCTGCAGCTGAGGAGGAAGGAAGGGGGAAGAGGAGAATTCAACCCCCTAATAGGCTGACCTATGATGCACTTGGAAAGCAAGGCAAGACAGCCCTGGCCGGAGCGGCAATGATGGTCGGAGACGATGAGGAGAGTGACTACGAGGAGTGTGCCTTCGCGTTCTTCTCTCCGGTGGAGATGCCGGGAGAACCAGCAACTCTCAAGGAGGCTTTGGAGAGTAGTGATGCTGAGGAGTGGAAGAAGGCCATGGAGAGTGAGCTGAAGAGCATCGAGGAGAATGACACGTTTGAATTGGTGGAGCTACCGGAGGGGCGTACGGCGATAACGTCCAAGTGGCTCTTCAAAATCAAGTCGGATGCCGACGGCAAGATCGAGCGTTACAAGTCTAGGCTTGTAGCCAAGGGGTACCAGCAGAAGGAGAAGGTGGACTTCAAGGAGCTGTTTGCCCCTGTGGTGAAGCCGAGGACGCTGCGAACCCTATTCGCGGGAGCCGCCATCAAAGGATGGGTGGTGAAGCAAATGGACATTATGACGGCATTCCTCAACGGCATCCTTGAGGAGGAGATTTTTATGGCGCAGCCAGAGGGGTTTGATGATGGTAGTGGCAGAGTGTGGGAGGCTTCATATGCTGTGTTGGTGGAGGCCCAACTGCTTGGGAGAGCAAGAAGCAGGTTGACCAAGCTTTGAGCTCGGTGGAGTCCGAGTACATGGCACTCTTCCGTGCCGTACGGGAGATTGTGTGGCAGCGGCGTTTGTTGGCTGAATTGGGGGAGGAGCAGCAAGGACCTACCCCACTATATTGTGACAGCCAGGGTGCCATTGCTCTTGCTAAGAACCCTGTGTTGCATGGACTCACGAAGCACATGAGGGTGAAGTGGCATTGGAGGAGGAGCATGGTAACCGCGGGTGAAGTTGAGTTGCGCTACGTGAAGACCACGGGGCAGCCGGCTGACATGATGACCAAGAGGCTGGTGGAGCAGCAGCATTGGAAGTGTTGCAAGCTGGCTGGGATGGCTCTGAACTGACAGAGCAACATATCCTAAGGCCAACAATCCGAGGGGAAGTTTGTTGGTGCAACCCTATGGTTTGCACTCGGCTTGTTGTCCGTGTGCGTGCATGTGTGTGTGTCTATGAAATGGCATGAGGGCATGGGATAATATATATTTAATGCTTATAATTGTGTGTGAATGTTGAGTCATGATGTCGAGTGTATGTGTCGAGTCAATAGCGAGTTATGGCTAGACGCGTGTTACGCGGTCGTTTGTGTCTCGCGCGCGGTTTCTATTTTGTCGTGCGCGGTTTCTCTTTTGTCCTGTGTCGAACGTTCGATGTGTCGCAGGTGTGTGCAGCAGACCCATCAAGAACTCAAGGATGAGTTTGTGATGAAGAGCCGAGCCTTGGTGTCAATCCACAAGTGATTTCAAAGCTCGCCAAAAGGGCACACCTCAAGATATTGAAGATAGTTACATTACTTTGTGTAGTGTAACATTTCACTTGGTGTAGGCCCTAGTGAAGGGTAGTTTCGACACCCTTCGTGGTTGGGGACAGTGTGGCACTGTTCCACATCACTGTACCTCGGCTCTTGGGGTTTGTAGGAGCTGGGAGTCATTCCCAACTCGTAACTCTTCCTAACTCTTCCTATCTTGTGTTCTAAGACTATAGTGGCTGCCATAGTGCCGTTCGTTCAAACCGACCCTGTGTCGTCAATACTTGGTCAAATCGTGCGATCTAAATTGCCTATTGTAGGCGACAATAAGACGCTCCAGATCCAAGTTGAATCAAGTCATTTGAAGCTGTGACCAAAACGCTATGAACGTTTGAAGCCACTGTGCAGAAATCCGACTGTGCACTCTATCTTTCGTTTTAGGCACATTGGAGCCTACTGCGACTATAACAGGGGTGATGGAAGGAGGTAGAATGAGGCGGGGTGATGGAAGGAGGGAGAATGGGGCAGGGTGATGGAAAGCGGGAGAATGGGGCGGGGTGATGGAAAGCGGGAGAATGGGGTGGGCTGATGGAAAGCGGGAGAATGGGGCAGGGTGATGGAAAGCGGGAGAATGGGGCGGGGTGATGGAAAGCGGGAGAATGAGGCGGGGTGATGGAAAGCGGGAGAATGGGGCGGGCCGATGGAAAGTGGGAGAATGGGGCGGGGTGATGGAAGGAGGGAGAATGGGGCGGGGTGATGGAAGGAGGGAGAATGGGGCGGGTGATGAAAGGAGCGAGAATGAGGCGGGGTTATGGAAAGCGGGAGAATGGGGCGGGGTGATGGAAAGCGGGAGAATGGGGCGGGGTGATGGAAGGAGGGAGAATGGGGCGGGATGATGGAAAGCAGGAGATTGGGGCAGGGTGATGGAAAGCGGGAGAATGGGGCGGAGTGATGGAAAGCGGGAAAATGGGGCGGGGTGATGGAAAGCGTGAGAATGGGGCTGGGTGATGGAAAGCAGGAGAATGGGGCGGGGTGATGGAAAGCGGGAGAATGGGGCGGGGTGATGGAAGGAGGGAGAATGAGGCGGGGTGATGGAAGGAGGGAGAATGGGGCGGGATGATGGAAAGCGGGAGAATGGGGCGGGGTGATGGAAAGCGGGAGAATGGGGCGGAGTGATGGAAAGCGGGAGAATGGGGCGGGGTGATGGAAAGCGGGAGAATGGGGCGGGGTGATGGAAAGCGGGAGAACGGGGCGGGGTGTTGGAAAGCGGGAGAATGGGGCGGGGTGATGAAAAGCGGGAGGATGGGGCGGGGTGATGGAAAGCGGGAGAACGGGGCGGGGTGATGGACAGCGGGAGAATGGGGCGGGTTATAGAATGCGGGTGAATGGGGCGGGGTGATTGAAAGCGGGAGAATGGGGCGGGTTGATGGAAAGCAGAAGAATGGGGCGAGGTGATGGAAAGCGGGAGAATGGGGCGGGGTGA
The DNA here is from genome assembly GCA_948144175.1 of Closterium sp. NIES-65. NCBI lineage: Eukaryota > Viridiplantae > Streptophyta > Zygnematophyceae > Desmidiales > Closteriaceae > Closterium > Closterium sp. NIES-65. Next base: position 58,360 of record CANXME010000939.1, read on the forward strand.
CGGAAAGTGGGAGAATGGGGCAGGGTGATGGAAGGAGGGAGAATGGGGCGGGGTGATGGAAAGCGGGAAAATGGGGCGTGGTGATGGAAAGCGGGAGAATGGGGCGGGGTGATGGAAAGCGGGAGAATGGGGCGGGGTGATGGAAAGCGGGAGAATGGGGCGGGGTGATGGAAGGAGGTAGAATGAGGCGGGGTGATGGAAGGAGAAGAATGGGGCGGGGTGATGGAAAGCGGGAGAATGGGGCGGGGTGATGGAAAGCGGGAGAATGGGGCGGAGTGATGGAAAGCGGGAGAATGGGGCGGGGTGATGGAAAGCGGGAGAATGGGGCGTGGTGATGGAAAGCGAGAGAATGGGGCGGGGTGATGGAAAGCGGGAGCATGGGGCGGGGTGATGGAAAGCGGGAGAATGGGGCGGGGTGATGGAAAGAGGGAGAATGGGGCGCGATGATGGAAAGAGGGAGAATGGGGCGGGGTGATGGAACGCGGGAGAATGGGGCTGGGTGATGGAAAGAGGGAGAATGGGGAGGGGTGATGGAAAGAGGGAGAATTGGGTGGGGTGTTGGAAAGCGGGAGAATGGAGCGGGGTGATGGAAAGCGGGAGAATGGGGCGGGGTGATGGAAAGCGGGAGAATGGGAAGGGGTGATGAAAAGAGTGAAAATGGGGCGGGGTGATGGATTGGGGGAGAATGGGGCGGGGTGATGGAAAAAGGGAGAATGGGGCGGGGTGATGGAAAGCGGGAGAATGGGACGGGGTGATGGAAAGAGTGAAAATGGGGAGGGGTGATGGATTGGGGGAAAATGGGGCGGGGTGATGGAAAGAGGGAGAATGGGTCGGGGTGATGGAAAGAGGGAAAATTGGGCGGGGTGATGGAAAGCGGGAGAATGGGACGGGGTGATGGAAAGCAGTAGAATGGGGCGCGGTGATGGAAAGCGGGAGAATGGTGCGGGGTGATGGAAAGCGGGAGAATGGTGCGGGGTGATGGAAAGAGGGAGGATGGGGCGAGGTGATGGAAAGAGGGAGAATGGGGCGGGGTGATGGAAAGAGGGAGAATGAGGAGGGGTGATGGAAAGAGGGCGAATGGGGCGGGGTGATGGAAAGAGGGAGAACGAAGAAGGGTGATGGAAAGCAGGAGAATGGGGCGGTGTGATGGAAAGCGGGAGAATGGGGCGGGGTGATGGAAAGCGAGAGAATGGGGCGGGGTGATGGAAAGCGGGAGAAAGGGGCGGGGTGATGGAAAGCGGGAGAATGGGGCGGGGTGATGGAAAGTGGGAGAATGGGGCGGGGTGATGGAAAGCGGGAGTATGGGGCGGGGTGATGGAAAGCGGGAGAATGAGGCGTGGTGATGGAAAGCGGGAGAATGGGGCGGGGTGATGGAAGGAGGGAGAATGGGGTGGGGTGATGGAAGGAGGGAGAATGGGGCGGGTGATGGAAGGAGGGAGAATGGGGCGGGGTGATGGAAAGTGGGAGAATATGGCGGGGTGATGGAAAGCAGGAGAATAGGGCGGGGTTATGGAAAGCGGGAGAATGGGGCTGGGTGATGGAATGCGGGAGAATGGGGCGGGGTGATGGAAAGCGGGAGAATGGGGCGGGGTGATGGGAAGCGGGAGAATGGGGCGGGGTGATGGAAAGCGGGAGAATGGGGCGGGGTGATGGAAGGAGGGAGAATGAGGCGGGGTGATGGAAGGAGGGAGAATGGGGCGGGGTGATGGAAAGCGGGAGAATGGGGCGGGGTGATGGAAAGCGTGAGAATGGGGCGAGGTGATGGAAAGCGGGAGAATGGGGCGGGGTGATGGAAAGCGGGAGTGGGGTGGGGTGATGGAAAGCGTGAGAATGGGGCGGGGTGATTGAAAGCGGGTGAATTGGGCGGGGTGATGGAGAGCGTGAGAATGGGGCGAGGTGATGGAAAGCGGGAGAATGGGGCGGGGTGACGGAGAGGAGCGGAATGGGGCGGGGTGATGGAAAGCGGGTGAAAAGGGCGGGGTGATGGAAAGCGTGAGAATGGGGCGGGGTTATGGAAAGCGGGAGAACGGGGCGGGGTGATGGAGAGCGGGAGAATGGGGCTGGGTGATGGAAAGCGGGAGAATGGGGCGGGCTGATGGAAAGCGGGAGAAAGGGGCGGGATGATGGAAGGAGGGAGAATGGGACGGGGTGATGGAAGGAGGGAGAAGGGGGCGGGGTTATGGAAACCGGGAGAATGGGGCGGGGAGATGGAACGCGGGAGAATGGGGCGGGGTGATGGAAAGCGGGAGAATGGGGCAGGCTGGTGGAAAGCGGGAGAAAGGGGCGGGGTGATGGAAGGAGGGAGAATGGGGCAGGGTGATGGAAGGAGGGAGAAGGGGGCGGGGTGATGGAAACCGGGAGAATGGGGCGGGGTGATGGAATGCGGGAGAATGGGGCGAGGTGATGGAAAGCGGGAGAATGGGGCGGGGTGATGGAATGCGGAAGAATGGGGTGGGGTGATGGAAAGCGGGAGAATGGGGCGGGGTGATGGAAGGAGGGAGAATGGGGCGGGGTGATGGAATGCGGGAGAATGGGGCGGGGTGATGGAAAGCGGGGGAATGGGGCGGGGTGATGGAAAGTGGAAGAATGTGGCGGGGTGATGGAAAGCGGTAGAATGGGGCGAGGTGACAGAAGCAGGGAGAATGGGGCGGGGTGATGGAAAGAGGGAGAACAGGGCGGGGTGATGGAAAGCGGGGGAATGGGGCCGGATGATGGAAAGCGGGAGAATGGGGCGGGGTGACGTAAAGAGGGAGAATGGGGCGGGGTGATGGAAATCGGGAGAATGGGGCGGGGTGATGGAAAGCGGGAGAATGGGGCGGGGTGATGGAAGGAAGGAGAATGGGACGGGGTGATAGAAAGCCCGAGAATGTGGCGGGGTGATGGAAAGCGGGAGAATGGGGCGGGGTGATGGAAGGAGGGAGAATGGGGCGGGGTGATGGAAGGAGGGAGAATGGGGCGGGATGATGGAAAGCGGGAGAATGGGGCGGGGTGATGGAAGGAGGGAGAATGGGGCGGGGTGATGGAAAGCGGGAGAATGGGGCGGGGTGATGGAAAGCGGGAGAATGGGGCGGGGTGATGGAAGGAGGGAGAATGGGGCGGGGTGATGGAAGGAGGGAGAATGGGGCAGGATGATGGAAAGCGGGAGAATGGGGCGGGGTGATGGAAGGAGGGAGAATGGGGCGGGGTGATGGAATGCGGGAGAATGGGGCGGGGTGATGGAAAGCGGGGGAATGGGGCGGGGTGATGGAAGGAGGGAGAATGGGGCGGGGTGATGGAAAGTGGAAGAATGTGGCGGGATGATGGAAAGCGGTAGAATGGGGCGAGGTGATAGAAGCAGGGAGAATGGGGCGGGGTGATGGAAAGAGGGAGAATAGGGCGGGGTGATGGAAAGCGGGGGAATGAGGCTGGATGATGGAAAGCGGGAGAATAGGGCGGGGTGACGGAAAGAGGGAGAATCGGGCAGGGTGACGGAAATCGAGAGAATTGGGCGGGGTGATGGAAAGTGGGAGAATGGGTCAGGGTGATGGAAAGCGGGAGAATGGGGCGGGGTGATGGAAGGAGGGAGAATGGGCGGAGTGATGGAAAGCGGTAGAATAGGGTGGGGTGATTGAAAGCGGGAGAATGGGGCGGGGTGATTGAAAGCGGGAGAATGGGGAGGGGTGAAGGAAAGAGGGAGAATGGGGCGGGGTGATGGAAAGCGGGAGAATGGGGTGGGGTGATGGAAAGCGGGAGAATGGGGAGGGGTGATGGAAAGCAGGAGACTGGGGTGGGGTGATGGAAAGCGGGAGAATGGGGCAGGTGATGGAAAGCAGGAGAATGGGGCGGGGTGATGGAAAGCGGGAGAATGGGGCGGGGTGATGGAAAGCGGGAGAATGGGGCGAGGTGATGGAAAGCGGGAGAATGGGGTGGGGTGATGGAAGGAGGGAGAATGGGGCAGGGTGATGGAAAGCGGGAGAATGGGGCGAGATGATGGGAAGCGGGAAAATGGGGCGAGGTAATGAAAAGCGTGAGAATGGTGCGGGGTGATGGAAAGCGGGAGAATGGGCGTGTGATGGAAAGCGGAGAATGGGGCGGGGTGATGGAAAGCGGGAGAATGGGGCGAGGTGATGGAAAGCGGGAGAGTAAGGCGGGGTGATGGAAAGCGGGAGAATGGGGTGGGGTGATGGAAATTGGGAGAATAGGGTGGGGTGATGGATGGAGGGAGAATGGGGCGGGGTCATGGAAGGAGGGAGAATGGGGCGGGGTGATGGAAAGCAGGAGAATGGGGAGGGGTGATGGAAAGCGGGCAAATGGTGCGGGGTGATGGAGAGCAGGAGAATAAGGCGGGGTGATGGAAAGCGGGAGAATGGGGTGGGGTGATGGAAGGTGGGAGAATCGGGCAGGGTGATGGAAAGCGGGAGAATGGGGCAGGTTGATGGAAAGCGGGAGAATGGGGCAGGGTGATGGAAAGCGGGAGAAAGGGGCGAGGTGATGGAAAGTGGTAGAATGGGGCGGGGTGATGGAAAGCGGGAGAATGGGGCGGGTGATGGAATGCGGGAGAATGGGCGGGTGATGGAATGCGGAGAATGGGGCGGATGATGGAAAGCGGGAGAATGGGGCGGGGTGATGGAA